>OVBE01003691.1:0-26087 GCA_900406425.1 Iberis pinnata
TGGATTGACAAACCCATCTATACTACAACGATGGGTTGATTGATAACCTAGGGACTCAAAATCCCTATTTTCAAGAATCAATTACATTCCTTCATGGATGCCTTCTTTGGTTACAACCAGATTATGATGAATCCGGACGACTAAGAGAAAACATCCTTCATAACCGATAAAGGGATATATTGCTACAAGGTCATGCCATTTGGACTAAGTAACATGGGTGCGACATATCAGACATTGGTGAACAAAATGTTCTCATCTCAGCTCGACAAAACCATGGAGGTGTACATCGATGACATGTTGGTGAAATCCTTAGTAAAGGATGAACATGTCAAACATCTTGCAAAGTGCTTCGAAACCCTCAATCAATTCGAGATGAAGCTTAATCCATAGAAGTGCACTTTTGCGGTCACCTCGGGGAATTTTTAGACTATCTTGTAGCTGAAAGAGGGATTAAGGCGAATCCCAGCCAAATAACCGTGGTTCTCTCAATACCATCACCCAAAACATTGAAGGATGTCCAATGAGTGTGATGAAGCAATGTCAAGGCCTGAAGGTGTAAAGGCAGCCAAGAGGAAAGGGAAGGTATGTGGGACAGGGGATAGTGGGAAAGATGCAGTTCTGGATTTTTAAAAAATCTTGTTAATAAAAGAGAAAGACTTAGCAATGAAAGAGAGAGTGAAGAAGGTTGGACTGCTTGAAAGTCTTATTAGCAAGAAGGATTCACTAACTGATATGGAAATATCTCTAAAAGAAAAGCTAATAAGTGACATGCTCATTTACGTTTGAATACTTCTAATTCTGACTTTTTATTGGCTGATAATGTGTGTGTATTAAGTCTGCAAGTGTTTGTGTGAGTACTTGGAATTTGTTTTGAATACTTCTGTTCTTATTTGTGTTTGTGTGAGTACTTGGAATCTGTTTTTTGAGTTGTGTGTAAGTGTGTATGAGATTCTGCAAGTGTATTTAGCTTAGTGTGTATGAGATTTTGTTCTGATTTGTGTTTGTGTGAGTGCTTGGAATATGTTTTCTGTGTTATGTGTAAGTGTGTATGAAATTATGTTTTTGAGTTGTTTCTTTATGTATAAGTTCTAATTGTAATCTGTTTATTTTTGCAGGAAGGCTCACGAATTGTAATCTGTTTATGGTCAAGTATAGGACAAGTTCAGCACAATGTCATGGGGTGGTTTTTGTAAGCATGTGTCAAAGATTGTGTACTTGGTTTGTTTCTGTTTATGTGTGACAAACACAAGTTGTGTGATGTGTTTTAAGTTAGTTGATTTTTGTAAGGATGTGTCACATATTGAATATGTTTATGTATTATGTTTGTTGTTTCTTTTACTTAAGTTGTCTATATATTGCTCAATTTCCATCTTGTACTTTTTAAAACATTTTTCATCTTCTCTTCTTAAAATTTTTCTCATCTTCAAACATCACAAAATAATCAATTTGATTTCAAATATCATAAATAATTATGAGTTCTTCATCTCAAGATCCGTTTGATTTTGAGAATCAATTTGATTAAGCTTTTGAAGAAGCTTTTGAAGGAGCATTTGATCAAGCTTCTTCTCATATAGCATCGCACAAAAACAAACGTTGACATATAGAAAGAGACCATGAGCAAGGCCATAATCATTTATGGCACGACTACTTTAGTGATGACGCAACATATACCCATACTCTATTCCGAAGATGGTTTAGAATGAACAAAAACTTGTTCTTAGAAATAGTTGATCGTCTATCAACTGAAGTTTCTTATTTTAAACAAAAAAAGAGATGCGGACAGAAGATTAGGTCTTTCCGGACTACAAAAGTGTACGGCGGAAATTCGTATTATGGCTTACGGTTGTGCGGAGGACATGGTTGACGAGTATCTCCGACTTTGTGAAAGTACTGCCCTTTTATGTTTGGAGAAATTTGTTGAAGGGGTCATCTATTTGTCGAGGATGAATACTTACGAAGACCTACACCCAATGATCTAGAACGGTTACTACATGTTGCAGGGGCTCGTGGATTTCCCGGAATGATAGAGAGCATTGATTGTATGCATTGGGAGTGGAAGAATTGTCTCTCTGCTTGGAAAGGACAGTATACCCGTGGTTCAAAAAAACCGACTATTGTTCTAGAAGTTGTAACCTCACATGACCTATGGATTTGACACGCCTTTTTCGGTCCTCCATGTATTTTAAACGATATCAATGTTCTTGATCGCTCACCGGTGTTTGATGATGTTTTAAATGGTCGTGCACCGAAACTTAATTACTATGTAAATGGACGCGAGTATCAATTGGTTTACTATCTAACTGATGGTATTTATCCTAAATGGAAAACATTCATCCAATCAATTTCACTTCCTCAAGATCCTAAAGCGTCGTTATTTGCTACCTCTCAAGAATCTATGCAGAAAGATGTGAAACGGGCTTTCGGAGTCTTGCAAGTTCGATTTTCCATCGTCAAAATTTCTGCTCTTTTTGGGATAAGATTAAGATTGGGAAAATAATGAGAGAATGTGTCATACTCCACAATATGATAGTAGAAGACGAACGAGATGGATACACTCATTTCAATTTATAAGAATTCGATCAAGGAGAAGGAAACGAGAATGCACAAGTTGATTATACGTATTCGACGGATATGCCTACAAATCTCGCCAACATAATGGCCAATCGAAATCGAGTTCGAGATAGATTAATACATGAACAACTAAAAACAGATTTGGTCGAGTATATATGACAAAAATTCGGATCGTAATAAGATTTCAAACTTTGTTTGTTTCGGTTAAAAATTAAATTTTTTTTTTTCATTTGCTTTTACTTCATGTATGTTTTAATTTATATTATTTGTAAAATTTATAACATAAATTTCTCTTTAAGATTTTTGAAATTTTTTTTAAGAGTCCTTTCAAAATCTACCAGTGGAGAACAATACTAACTAAATGAAATTAAGAGTTTTTAAGTGAGTGTATTTAGTTAAAATATTAATAAAAAAAAATTTTATATACCAAAATAGATATGTACCAATAAAGATGGTCTAAATTTAAATAAAAGTTATGTAACATGATTTGAAATGTTACGTTGACAAAAGAAACAATAAAATTTTCAATAAAATCTCATAAACAAAAAGATACATTTACAGAAGCAAATTCAAAAATCATGGAATTTATATCATCTTAACTCATAAGCAAACCTTATATGTTATCATCAAACTTTTCTCATTTTATATATTAATAGTTTAGCGTTTAAGAAAATAAAGCATAAATTTTTACTTTTGGGTTAGACTTTTCTCTTTCTACTCTCATTTCTCTCTTTTTTTTTTTGAATTTTTTAGATCGAGACTTGAGGTTGCCAAGAGTGGTTAGAACGCCCACCACACCGCCGTTCGAGCAACAAACGCCTTGTGTCGCGATCCCTGGATTCGTTGGTGACTCTAGCGTCGGCGAGCTCGCCCTGCAGCCTCCTCCCGACATTTTACAAGTTTTTTCCTTCTCCTTCTCTCAGATCTGCCGATTCCTGGAAAAGGTGAAGCTGCCGTGCGGTGAAATGTCCCGGCCAAGACTACTTCACGTCGTAACGGTAAGAAGATCGACAAAACCCGGAAGAAGGACCTCAAGGCAGAGTGTTTCTGTCTCGTCGGTTGAGTGGGTGGATTTGCTTTTGCGGTGGTTGCATGAGGATACGGCCACCATGAAGTGAAGCTAAGTCACTTAGCAGGCGGCGAAAGCTTCCCTCTCTGTTGAAATCCTAGTCTTCTCTCCGGAAATCTGTTGAGGCTCATCTAAACCTTTCTCCTCTTCCTCCTCTTATGCGGTTTCTGGCAGGTATCGACGAAGGTCCTGTTTCGCCAGTATTTGGTTCTGTCGGTGGACCTCCGGTTGTTTGCACCGGCAGCATCCACAACAAGTCGCCGGCGGCGCATTTAGTGTGTTTTACATTAGATCTTCTTGTTTCTAAGGTTTTTTCCATCTGGGTCCAGACCTAGTTAGGTTTTAGTAACAATTAATCAGGGGCGATGCTATGTGTATTGAAGAGGGTGCCTATGCACCCATAATAAAATTTTAAAATAGTACATTTTTAACTAAAATTAGTTTTATGTTTGTTAAAATTAGATATATGTACCTTTTTTTTATCCATTAATCAAATGTGCACCTATTATAAAATGAGTCTAGATTCGTCCCTGCAATTAATTCAAGTATGTTTGGAGTTGTTGATTGTGTTTGAATTTGTTTAATTTTGGGTTGTAACTATATATGGATCTATATTTGATTAATAATACATCAAACCTTTATAAAAAAATAAAAATAAAGCAGAAATCGAATAAAAGAGGGTATATATAAAATGTAATGTAAATGTATTTAGATTCTACTCGACACCTCAAACTTTTGCCTTCTCCCATCGGACCTCTTCTCCTCCTCCTCGCTTCCTTCTCACGCACATCCTTGATCCACCGCAGCTATGAAGATCACCGCCTTGCTTGTTCTCAAGTGCGTTCCTGAAAATTCCAACCCCGTCATCCTCGCCAACGAGTCCGACGTCTCTCACTTTGGCTATTTCCAACGATCTAGCGTCAAGGAGTTCCTCGTCTTTGTTGGCCGCACTGTCGCCAGCCGGACTCCTCCTTCCCAGCGCCAGTCCGTCCAGCATGAAGGTTCTTCTCCTTCTTCTTCTTAGATCCATTGTTTCTCTCTTATCGCCGTTTCGATTTCCCATTATTGCCTCATTTTTTCCAATTCTAGATCTTTCTTTATTATTCCCCTGCTATAATTTCACGCGATTTCATCTTTCTTCTTGTCCTTGATTTTGGGGTAATTTAGGATTCGTGTTTTTGTAAATTTTTTGGATATAGAGTACAAGGTTCACGCTTACAATCGAAAAGGCCTTTGCGCCGTGGGCTTCATGGACGATCATTATCCTGTTAGAAGTGCTTTTTCTCTTCTCAATCAGGTATCACTTTGTTTTATATCATGGTTCCTGTAATTTGATCTCCTTGTTATAATCCGCATCTAGGTAGGTTCTCATCAAAAGGGAAATGATTCGGTTTGCTTTACATTCAATTTTTCTCAGATCCTAGATGAGTACCAGAAGAGTTTTGGTGACACATGGATGTCTGCAAAAGAAGACTCCACTCAGCCCTGGCCATACTTAGCCGAAGCTTTAACCAAGTTTCAGGTTCTTCACTTGTGAAACCTTAGTCACTCTTTTGTCTGTGAATCTTCAATTCTTTGGAAATAAAGATTCCAATCAACTAATCCCTCCTGATCTAATTTCATTACTCACATACTTTCATTAACAAGTTTATTGTGGATTTTGAGTGATTTGAGCTAAAAGTTTTTTTGTTGTTGTTGTTATTATCCTGATTTTGTAATCTTCAGGATCCAGCTGAGGCTGATAAGCTGCTGAAAATTCAGAGGGAGTTGGATGAGACCAAGATTATCCTTGTAAGTGATATCTACTGTCCTACCTTGTACTGTCTTGCAGATATACTTCTAGACTCTTTTTTCTAAGTTCTAGTTAACAAGCGAATAAAGTGGCCAAATGTGCATAAATTCTCTAGTTATGCTCTTATGTGAATGGGTTTATTTTCTTCTGTAACCTCAAAACAATAAGGTAGACTGCAGATATGATGGATATTTGATTCTCCTCAAACTGAATATATGTTGTGTATTACAGCATAAAACCATTGATAGCGTGCTAGCTCGTGGAGAGAAGCTGGACAGCCTAGTGGAGAAGAGCTCAGATTTGAGCATGGCATCGCAGGTAACAATTCTACCGCCACATACTAGCCTTTACTAGCTTATATAGCTTTCTTGTTTTCTACCGTCACATGCTAGCCTTTACTAGATTATATAGCTTTCTTGTTTCCCTGTCTGGGTCTCTGAGCATAGTTGCTTGCTTGGTAAAAAGAGTAGGATATGCGCGAGCTTGCAAGTGCTGTTAGGGAAATAGAGAACTTTTGCATGTTGGATACTGTTGCCTGTTATCATTGAGGTAGACAACAGAAGTGGTATTTAACACGAGTAGCTGATTTTTGTGGTTTTGGTTGAAACAGATGTTTTATAAGCAAGCGAAGAAAACGAATTCATGCTGTTCTATTCTGTGAGCTGCTACTCTTGATGTCCTGGGTATATATATAGTCAACCAAACTTTTGCTGTTGGGAGGCTTTTTTATTTTATGTATTTCTTTTATATATTATCATTTGCATGCACTTTAAAATTCATGAAGACTCGAGCCATGTGGTGTGTTATCCAATTACATATTGTCTTAATTCTATCTTTGCCAAACTATGATTGCATTTTGTTTTATGTTTTCCTATGTTGGTAACACTGTAATAGATAAAGATGTTGAAAATAAACAAAAGTAAGCTAGCAGAAACAAGGGGTTGTATATATTACACAGACAAGGATGTGAAACAAGGGGTATTTATTTGTGTTTGTGGAGTTATTTGCCAAAGATAGATTTAAACCACCAAACGCCTTTGGTATCGTCAGGAGCAGAATCAGAGTCAGGTGGGGTGTCACTCTGAGGGGTCTTGTGAAGTTTACTGACGTCGTAGCCTTCTTGAATCGCCTTATCCACCAGTTGCTTGTATGTGTCTTCATCCATTTGAGCCGTCCTGCTCAATATCTAGACCACACCAAACACTTACAGTCAGTACTCAATGATTCACATCAGAAGAAAAGAAAAAAGGTAAAAAGACCAACCCAAAGATAAGTCCTGGATGGTTGGCCGATCAAGGCGTGTTGATAGTCAGGATCGATGTAGAGAACCCAGTAGTCTCCGGTGACTGGAATGATAGGGAGGAAAGGAGGGACGAAGAACTTGACTTTCAACTTGGCCTCATCGCTCTTAGGGTCTACCTTGTAAGCTGAGCCTTGAATGAAACCTCTCTTGCCTCCGTTCCATGTCTCGTTCAGGACATGCACCGTTCCGTCCGGGTTTAAGGTATAGGTGGCACGAGTGTCGACGCCGTTCTTAGGCTGAAACCTTGAAGGGAAAGAAGCAATCTCGTACCATCGACCCATGTATCTCTCCAAGTCTAGACCTTTCACCACTTCCATCTCTTTCTTCTCTGCCATTTTTTCTTCCTTTGATTCAGATATTTTTTACCTTTGAGGTTAAGGGATAAGAAAGACAGATTCTATCTTTTTATAGGAAAATATAGAAATGGAGATTTCCGTGGGAGGAGAGGATGACACGTGGCAAGCGTGTAGGACAAGGTTGTTCTAGTAGCCTCTATGAGTTACCATGTGAATAGAAGAGGAAGGACACAAATATCTCTTTTCCTTTTTCTTGGTTTTGTATTGTTATTGTGGGAGTTGATTCTATACAATGGGCCATACTTACACATTCACACTTTCTAGACCCCACCGAATCCTTAATCAACAAGAAAAATGTAAAACTACAGTCGACATAGCAATTGCTTTTTTTTCCTTGTAAATTATTTTTTTGGCATAGTTACATAGCTCTGTTTCTAATTCTGTTCCTCTACAGAAGTTTCATCCATTGATTTGTTTTATTTCTTCTCCTTATTTTATGTCAATCGTCGTCCATATGAATAATTACAAAATCAGTTATGCATAATGTAAATCAAAAGTTACTTTCTGAGAAGAAAATGTTCATAATTTGTAAGAATAGCTTTAAATTCCAATTCATAAGGAGAGTATGAAACAGGATGTGTGCAGTGTGTCAGCTGATCTCTATTGAGAATCAGAAGAAACAATGAGTATATTGGAGAACAAATTGATGCAGCCCAGAGAGAGGAAGATGACTTATGGTGGAGGAAACGAATCAAACCCAAATCTACCAGCCATTGACATAACTCCGTTACTCTCATCCTGCAACAAACACATCGCTTTAGTCTGATCAGAACTATAAGCAAAAAAAGAATCAAGGCATTACTTTACCTGTTTCATCATCTCATTCATAATGTCATCGAATACTTGGTTGTCGACAAGAGGATTCTCCGTCTTTTCCAACTTCATCTCTGGATCCACCACCATTACAGGTTTTCCGAAATATTCCTGACTATTGAGTGCAGCAATGTCGTCTATTGGGCTCATCAGTGACTCATCCCAGCCTTTTCTTCTGGTTACACTGTTATCTGCAGGTAAGGGATACTCCACATTACCAAACGGATTATTCAGCATGGTGCAGCTCTGTTCCTGCCATTTTTGTCCATTATTCATGTTCTGCGTGCAGTCACTTAGCAACTGAGGCTCACATTGCATCTCTCCACCAAGATTCTCTGCAGAAACCAAAGGCGTACAATCTTCCAGACCATTCCCTGCAAATGACACTTGATCCTGACTTAAAGCATGATTTAGTGATAAAGATTCTGATGGGAATCTAGTTGTGCTCAAACTCCCTTGCCAGCTATGACTAGGAAATCTTGATAAACCATGGGCGCTCATGTTTGGGGAACCAGAGTTATATGATGCTCCCTCGAGGAAAGACTGATTTCCATCTGAGGCTCTATGCAGGGGTTGCATATAGTTTGTTTGCAATGTTCGGGTGTTTCTTGAAGCATTTGGCAAAGAGGAGCTAGAGCTACCAAATGACATCTGAGAATCAAGGAAACTACTGCCAATTGCTCGGTCTCCTATGCTCTTGAAATCTCCAATGTATGGAGAGCACTTGCTTCTAGGAAATTGGAGGGGCTCTAGTGGAGACAGATTTACGTTGTGGACTCTTGGTAACAGACTACGGTGATATGTTGTTCCAAATGGATTAGCTGAGTTGCTTGAGTTCTGGTGATGTTGGTTAAAGCCAGAGGAGTTCATTTCTTGAAGATTTATCGATGGATACACAGAAGGATGGAACTTGGCCAGATGGGAACGGGATAAGAGTGACGAGCTTGGCAGTTGTCTTGTGGAAGTAAAATCTCTAAGTCCATCGAGTTGAGCCATCTGAAAGTAAGATGAATCTTTTGTCCCAAATGCATCTAGAGACATGTTGTTATGCTGACCTTCGTCTATCTTTTTCAAGTATAGTCTGTATTTCTGAAACCAAAACCAGAAGAAGAAAAAAACAAGTAGAACTGTCTCACTATCCAACATTATATTAGCAAAGGCACAGTCAAATTCAAGGGAATGGAAATTAGAACCTGCAAATGGCTGGCTACATTCTCCCTAGTGAGACCTTCTATATTCATGAAATCCAGTATCTTTTTTGGAACAGCCTCTGTAAATGGATACCCGGAGAAAACAAACATCAGTAGAAATGAAGAAAAGACTCCATACATAAAAGCAACATAAGAACATGAATTATAATTCATACATCACCCACACAAGACAAAGGTTCAAAGTGGTTTAAGGGGTAACTCACTGTCAAGGCCCAATTGCTGAACGGCAGTAACAAACTTCTGGTGGAGCTCCTGTGACCAAACAATACGAGGCTTCTTCCGGGTGCCTGACTCCTCGCCATCTTGTTCACTCCCCTCACCATATTCCCCTTCTCTGTCACTGTCATCTTCATCACCACTGTCATTAACTTTTTCTTTCCGTTTCCTGCTAACACTTGAGGCAAGATCGGATTCAGAAACAGGGAGGAGTTGGCGAGAGGGGCCAAATTTGTTTTTGTATGAGTTAATGTTCTTCTTCACAACATGTTGCCATATATTCCGAAGCTCCTTTAGGCTAACAGGCTTGACCAAATAATCACAGGCACCATGAATAATACCTTTCATAACACTCTCGTAGTCACTATGGGCTGATAACACTGAGGAAAAGGAACATGTTAGAAGAAGACTACAGTTGAAACGAGAACAAAGGAGGAGACATACTGATGACAGGAAGGTCCATTTCAAGACCAATTTCAAGCAACTTAAAGCCATCTGTATCAGGCATCTCTACATCACTTATCACCAGATCAAACATATTGCTCTTCTCCCTCAGCAATTCCAGAGCTTTCTTGGACTCCATCGTCTTTGTCACTTGCATATTGATCAAACACCACCATTGGATACAATCCAGGACCGAAACAGACAGGTCAAAAGCAAAATAGAGAGAAGCAAAGAATAAGTACCATGATACTTGCAACGAAGCAGCAACTCTTCGAGTTTCCGAAGGCAGGTTGGATTATCATCCACAGCAAGGACCCTCATTCCTACTGGAAACTGCTCAGTTCTTCCCTCTTCAGTGTTCACAAACTCCATATTTTCCATCCTGTAAAGTGCTTTTAGTCTCAGGGTTGATACAAGTCTGCTCTTTTGCCTTCACATAATCAGAGTATAATCAGATTTGTATTCTTCTGAAATACCTGAAGGTTGGACTAGGAGACCATAATCCTATCCACGGGAGTATGAGGAAAAAGAAGAGAGTGAATGTGCCTTTAATCCGCCCCTTAATTCTCCCCATTATTACATATTTCCTTCTAATTTAGCGCATCTTTCCATTAACGGGGACAAGGAGAGTCACATGCTTCTCTACTTTCCTTGTGTTTGTTGAATCTTCCCTTATCTGTACACAAAAGACAAAGAGATTTAAATGTTCACATTTCTTTTACTTCCTTTCAAATGTATATTCTCTTATAACGTTCAAACCTCATCATTTCATCTTTCTTTGGCTTGCCTTATATATTCATTTCCTATTCTTCTATATAAAAGTTTCCTTGTTTATCTCGAAGTAAATGCACCAAAAATGAGAATTTGACTAGGCAATGAACTGACCTAAATCAGAAACGTCCCAGATTTGAAACTAGTTGTATACAGTAATGTCTAAAACAACTTCATTAAAAAGAAAAATCAATGCCAAACAAGTTCATATCCAGCATACCTTATACACTGCGTCTTCAAGGTCTGTAGATTTTCCAACTTCAATATGTACTGTTTTATCTCCCGAGCTTGTACCTTGAGAAGTTTTTTTTATAACCTCCATAGCCTTTGTGTATTTGTTTCGAGTTAAAAACACATGTAGATGCACCAACTACACCATGGAAGTGAGTACAGGTGACAAGTGAATTTGAAAATCGTCTCCATTGCCAACCTCATTTTCTCTTTTAAAGTCTTAATTGCATGTCTGGGTATTTTAAGGCAACAATCAGAACAATAAGAACAATAATAAAATAACAGTAAGGAGAACAGAGAGCAGTACTCCATTTTTGAAGCCTTTTGTGTCAAAAGAGAACATCTTCTTTGAAGAAAATCTCCGGAGAAATCAAAAGAAACCAATAGAATTCTATCTCCATAGCAGTTCAAGGGAACATCAGAGAGTACTGGAAATCAGTACCAGAGGCAAATCATTGCCTATTATCACATCAATCAACAATATAACTGTAAGATCATGCTTGAATCAAGAAAAGAAACATGAAATTTAGGTAAGAAGGACTCTATAATCATGTGCAAAATTACGACATACCTGCAACAAAAAGAAATACGGAGGCGAAATCGCCGAAATGGGAGTGAAGTGAAGAAAAGGGTTTGAATATGATTTACAGCAGCGACCATTAGGGTTAAAGGCATGAAGAAAGTGACAACGTTCTTATTATCAGGGTCGAAGCTTCTGATACCCTTGATCAGCATTTTATCGACTGTAATCATCTTTTTGCCTTGAGCGATTAGCTCGCTGGTTACGGAGACGAATAAGTGAAGAGGAAAGCTGCGAAAAGTTGGCTATGCACGCACGCATTCGAATGTTAAACCCAGAAACGACCAGCATCAATATTCGACAATGGAGGATAGAAAAGAAAACTAGCGCGAGAACCCGGTTTAAGGCCACTGTATAAATGTGTAGAGGTGAGCCCGTAACCGAACCGGTTTGGTATTCATTTGAACTCTTTGGTTCTAGAGCGTTTTGATTTTTTTTTTCTTTTTTTCTATAGATTAATAATTGATATAGATGCAAAGAAAAATACATGAGACAGCAATTGACAACAATTCCATAGTGGCTGATAAAAGAAAATTCCCAAAACCAAACACTAACTATTTATCAACAAACTCAAAAAGATCAAAAGATTACCACCATACAAAAAAAAACAAGGCAACCAATCGACCAAAAAAAAAAATTAAGAAGAAGAATCGCACAATAGCTTTAACAATTTGAGAAATTAGGTCAAAGAGAGACGATACTTCAAAATTACACAACATCTGACGAGTCATCTTGATGTAAATTCAAATATTACCTCCCAAATTAAATTTGAGCAACTCCACCGGAACATGATGGATCAAAGAGACAAGAACTTTAACCAAACTATGAATCTGAAATGGCGATGACGAAATACAACATCTTGGAAAAGCCAAAAGGATAAGCCGACGAAAAAAGAGACATCAATCCGATCAAATATGTAAAAAAAAAAAAAAAGAGCGACTCGCTTCTTAACGGGAACACTTAACCATAAATGGTGAAGTGAAACCACCGAGCCCGGAGACACAAACAATAGCCCTATGAGATGAGACTGAACACGAAACCCACCAACAAGTCACCTAAAGATCACATGCTGCCCAAGAGAACCAAAGTTGAAGGAGTCCTAAAGCAGACCTAAAACTGTGACTAAACAAACACGACAAAACAAACAGAGCAAACCGCAAGAAAACATGGTAAAAACCCGAGCCAAAAATATCCCTTACCCTTTGGACCAAGCACTAAGCCAACCCATATAGACCAAAGAGAAAGCAGAAGTCCAAAGACCAGCATATTTGAGCCCGGTACATAGAGATCTGATGTTCAACAAACCTGTTCTTTAGGAACTCAACAACCATCATTATCCCGAAGAAGAGAGAACCCGTCTGACACAAGGAGAGGAAGAGAGACACACACCGGCAAAATGAAATCACCGCATAAGTTCTCTGGATAAAAGAAGAGTCGTTCGTAGAGGTTGCACCGTCGGACCAAAAGGTCTGATGACTCCTACACTGGCGGTCCAACATCCGCAACAACATCTCACCAAATCTTCTTTAGCACCAAGTTAAAACTCGAGAAACTGCTGAAACCTTACGATCCACTGCTCACACTACAAAAGAACAGTGGAAAAAGAAAAAGCCCACATTTTGATCTAACATTTTAAAATTTTAAAAGAAACTTAAAGATTGAAACTTTCTTATTCTTATTGATTCATTCTCTTTTAGAATCTTCATTACAATACTTGTTAGCTTTTATAGCAAAAACACTATAAACCTAATTGAGCTAATCTCTTGAAACTTGGCACACAACAAGGCTCTGTTATTGATCCAAGAAGATCGAACTTGTTGTGTGTCTTTATTCGAATGTTTGCGGGTGTAGTAGCTGCTGCAGTCTTTGCAGAGAACGTACAGTTGCTATGTTGCTCTTTTGGTTTTTGATGTTTGTCATAGAGTGTTGATGACCGTTGAAAATTTCTTTTAATTTCTTGTGTGGGATTGATAAGGCTTGGGCTGATACTTTTTGTTGCAGAAGCCTTTTCTTCATTTAATTTTGAAGTATTTGTTTGGTGTAGAGTCTTCAGTTCATCATCCCCTCCTCAAACTTGGTGTAGGTGGGACATCAACTCCAAGTCTGAATCGTAATGAGCAGAATGGCTGGCAAGACAAAGGCTTTGTGAAGATATCAACCAGTTGTTGTTCTGCAAGTATATGCTTCACCACCAATGAACCAAGAGCCACTATTTCTCTTATATAGTGATGATCCAACTTGAAGTGCTTAGTTCTTGAGTGAAAAGCAGGATTTGCAGTTAAATATACTGAAGATAAATTGTCACGATATGATTCAGGTGTATTCATCAATGGTATTTTAAGTTCCTTCACCATTATAGAAAGCCATCTGATTTCATAGGCATTTTCAGACATTGTTCTATACTCTGCTTTTGTGGAGCTTTTTGAAATTATTGACTGCTTTTTCGATGACCCTGAGATGATATTACTGCCTAAGAATGTGCAGTCACCACCAGTTGATTTCCTTGTAATCTTACATTTGACCCAGTCACTATCACTATAAGCTCGTAGTGTACAATATGTGTCCTTGGTCAGAGATATTCCCATTGTAAAGTGCATCTTCTGGCAGATGTAGTTGACCACAAACTGAATGTTTGGTTTAGTGAGTGTTTGATATTGAAGTTTACCTGCCAGCTTTCTAAAATAAAATGTATTAGGAAATGGTTGAGAGTGGTCTGGTATTCTTTCTGGTTGCAGTGGCATTGGTTTAGGCATAGGTGAGTAGCTTTCCATTCTAGATATTTCAAGGAGATCTTCTGAATACTTCGGTTGAGATAAAAATAGACCCTCTAAATGGAATTGAGCTTGAATTCCTAAGAAGTAATAAAGATAGCCCAGATCTTTCATTCTAAACTCCTCATTCAATGTATGAAGAACCTTGGTTAGTATGCTTGAATTGTTTCCAGTGACAACCATATCATATACATACAGTAGAATTAAGATGATGCACTTCCCTTGTAGGTAAATGAATAATGAAAGATCTTTTTTGCTGCACACAAAGCCAAATTCTAAAAGAAAGCTACTGAATTTTTGAACCATGCTTGTGGGGATTGCTTTAGTTCATATAGTGACTTGTGTAGACGACATAATGTGTAGACTTTGTGGGATTTATAAAATTAGTGGGTTGTTTCATAAACACAATCTTAGTTAACTCTCCATGAAGAAAAACATTTTTGATATCTAGTTGTTTAATGTTCCATTGCATTATTGTAGCTATGTGTAAGACTAGTCTTACGGTTGTTGTCCTCACTATTGGGTTGTAGGTCTCAAGATAATCAATTTGCTTCATATTGATCAAACCTTTTGCAACTAATCAAGCTTTAAGATTTTCTAAGGATTCATCAGCATTTAGTTTGGTTCTAACCACCCACTTACAACCAAATACATTAATGGTTGGTTCATATGGAATAAGGGTTCACGTCTTTGTTTCTATAAAGTTTTGAATTTCTTCCTTCATTGCTTGTTTCCAGCCCTCATCCTTTAAAGCAGTTGTCACTGTTTTTGGTTATGGATAAGAAGTTCTTTGTGTTAAAAGTACATACCTCGGGTTTGGATTTACAATTTCTTATTTGGATCTTGTACTCATTTGATGAGTTGGTTGTAGTTGAGGAGAAGATTGTGGAATTTGTACATATTCATAAGATTGTTGCATCTCTGTTGCTGGTTGAGTTGTACAAGATGTTGCAGATGAAATATATGTCGTATTTGATGCCACATAAGAGTTGTTGCCTATATGACCAGGTTCTAAGCATGACGTACACCCATAACTCTTTGTCTCATTAATAGTAGATATATTCTCTGAATCTCTAACATTATGTTCTAGTTGATGATCAAATTGTGGATTCTGAGTATTTGTAACTCGTTATGTCTGATAAGTTGGTATTAATTGGTGATCATTGTGAGTCTCTAGATGAATCAAAGGTTGATATGGGACTAAATATGTGGAACCATTTGATGCAGAAGAAGGTTGTTGAGGTATGTGTGTTGTTGAGATAGGTGAGCTTTTGTGCCAAGCCTCTATCAGAGGTGTTACTAATCTAGGTTGCAGGTGTTTGAAAGGAAAATATTTCTAATCAAAAATTACATGTCTGTTTATACAAACTCTTCTTGTAGATGGCAATAAGCAGCGATATCCTTTATATTTATCATTGTAGCCAAGAAACACACACTTAAGTGATTTATGATCAAACTTAACCTCCAAAACCTTTGTGTATCTGTTTCGAGTTAAAAACACATGTAGATGCACCAAATACACCATGGAAGTGAGTACATGTGACAAGTGAATTTGAAAATCGTCTCCATTGCCAACATAATTTTCTCTTTTAAAGTTTTAATTGCATGTCTGGGTATTTTAAGGCAACAATCAGAACAATAAGAACAATAAAAGAGACCAATAGAATTCTATCTCCATAGCAGTTTAAGGGAACATCAGAGTACTGGAAATCAGTCCCAAAGGCAAATCATTGCCTATTATCACATCAATCAACAACATAACTGTAAGAGCATGCTTGAATCAAGAAAAGAAACATGAAATTTAGGTAAGAAGGACTCTATAATCGTGTACAAAATTACGACATACCTGCAACAAAAAGAAATACGGAGGCGAAATGGGAATGAAATGAAGAAAAGGGTTTGAATATGATTTACAGCAGCGACCATTAGGGTTAAAGGCATGAAGAAAGTGACAACGTTCTTATTATTAGGGTCGAAGCTTCTGATACCCTTGATCAGCATTCAGCATTTTATCGACCGTAATCATCTTTTTGCCTTGAGCGATTAGCTCGCTGGTTACAGAGACGAATAAGTGAAGAGGAAAGCTGCGAAAAGTTGGCTATGCACGCACGCACGCATTCGAATGTTAAACCCAGAAACGACCAGAGTTTGCGAGAGAATCATCAATATTCGACAATGGAGGATAGAAAAGAAAACTAGCGCGAGAACACGGTTTAAGGCCATTGTATAAATGTGCAGTGGTGAGCCCGTAACCGAACCGGTTTGGTATTCATTTGAACTCTTTGGTCCTAGAGCGTTTTGACTTTTTTTAATTTTTCTCTGTAGATTAATAATTGATAGAGATGCAAAGAAAATACATGAGACTGCAATTGACAACAATTCCATAGAATTAAAGTTGGCTGATAAAAAAAAATCCTCAAAACCAAACACTAACTATTTATCAACAAATTGAAAAAGGTCAAAAAACTACCATCATACAATAAAAAACAAGGCAACCAACCGACCAAGAAAAAAATAAGAAGAGGAATCGCACAATACCTCTAACAATCTGAGAGATTAGGCCAAGGAGAGACGACACTTCAAAATCACACAACATCTGACCATTCCTCTTGATGTAAATTCAAATATTACCTCTCAAATTAAATCCAAGCAACTCCACCGGAACATGATGGATCAAAGAGACAAGAACTTTAACCAAGCTAAGAACCTGAAATGGCGATGGCGAAATACAACATCTTGGGAAAGCCAAAATGGATATAACGACGAAAAAAGAGACCTTAATCCGATCAAATATGTAAAAAAAAAGAGCGACTCGCTTCTTACCGGGAACACTTAACCATAACTGGTGAAGTGAAACCACCGACCCTGGAGACACAAACAATAGCCCTCGGAGATGAGACAGAACACGAAACCCACTAACAAGTCACTTAAAGATCACAAGCTGCCTAAGAGAACCAAAGTTGAAGGAGTCCTAAAGCGGACTTAAAACTGTGACTAAACAAACACGACAAAACAAACTGAGAAAACCGCAAGAAAAGATGGTAGAAACCCGAGCCAAAAATAACCCTTACCCTTCCGGCCAAGCATTAAGCCAACCCATACATACCGAAGAGAAAGCAGAAGTCCAAAGACAAGCATATTTGAGCCCGGTACATATAGATCCGACGTTCAACAAACCTGCTCTTTAGGAACTCAACAACCATTCTTATCCCAAAGAAGAGATAACCCGTATGACACAAGGAGAGGAAGAGAAACACACACCAGCGAAATGAAACCACCGCATAAGTTCTCTGGATAAAAGAAGAGTCGTTTGTAGAGGCTGCACCGTCGGACCAAAAGGTCTGATGACTCCTACATTGGCGCGCCAACATCCGCAACAACATCTCACCAAATCTTCTTTAGCACCAAGCTAAAACTCGAGAAACTGCTGAAACCTTACGATCCACTGCTCACAAGACAAAAGAATGGTGGAAAAAGAAAAGCCCACATTTTGATCTAACATTTTAGAAAGTTTAAAAGAAACTTAAAGATTGAAACTTTCTTATTCTTATTGATTCATTCTCTTTTAGAATTTTCATTACAAGACTTGTTAGCTTTTATAGCAAAAACACTGTAAACCTAATTGAGATAATCTCTTGAAACTTGGCACACAACAAGGCTCTGTTATTGATCCAAGAAGATCGAACTTGTTTTGTGTCTTTACTCGAATGCTTGCAGGTGCGGGAGCTGCTGCAGTCTTTGCAGAAAACGTACAATTGCTTTGTTTTTCTTTTGGTTTTTGATGTTTGTCATAGAGTGTTGGTGACCGTTGAAGATTGCTTTTAATTTCTTGTGTGGGATCGATAAGGCCTGGGCTGATACTTTTTGTTGCAGAAGCCTTTTCTTCGTTTAAGTGTGAAGTATTTGTTTGGTGTAGAGTCTTCAGTTCATCATCCCCTCCTCAAACTTGGTGTAGGTGGGACATCAACTCCAAGTCTGAATCGTAATGAGTAGAATGGCTGACAAGACAAAGGCTTTGTGAAGATATCAACTAGTTGTTGTTCTGCAGGTATATGCTTGACCAGCAATGAACCAAGAGCCACTCTTTCTCTTATATAGTGATGATCCAACTCGAAGTGCTTAGTTCTTGAGTGAAAATTAGGATTTGCAGTTAAGTATATTGAAGATAAATTGTCACAATATAATTCAAGTGTACTCATCAATGGTATTTGAAGTTCCTTCAACAATATTCAAAGCCATGTGATTTCAGAGGCATTTCAGACATTGTTATATACTCTGCTTCTATGGAGATTTTTGAAATTATTGGCTGCTTTTTCGATGACCCTGAGATGATATTACTGCCTAAGAATGTGCAGTAACCACCAGTTGATTTCCTTGTAACCTTACATCCGACCCAGTCACTATCACTATAAGCTCTTAGTGTACAATATGTGTCCTTGGCCAGAGATATTCCCATTGTAAATGTGCTCTTAATATACCTTAAGATGCGTTTAAGTAGATGAAAGTCATAGATTGTTGGTGAGTGCATCTTCTGGCAGATATAGTTGACCACAAACTGAATGTTTGGTTTAGTGAGTGTTAGATACTGAAATTTACCTTCCATATTTCTGAAATAAAATGGATTAGGAAATGGTTGAGACTGGTATGGTATTCTTTATAGTTGCAGTGGCATTGGTGTAGGCATAGGTGTGTAGCTTTCCATTCTAGCTATTTCAAGGAGATCTTCTTAATACTTCCGTTGAGATAAAAAAACATACCCTCTAAACGGAATTGAGCTTGAATTCCTAAGAAGTAATGAAGTTGGCCCAGATCTTTCATTATAAACTTCTCATTCAATGTATGAAGAACCTTGGTTAGTATGCTTGAATTGTTTTTAGTGACAATCATATCATCTACATACATCATAATTAAGATGATGCTCTTCCCTTGTAGGTAAATGAATAATGAAGAATCTTTCTTGCTGCACACAAAGCCAAATTCTAAAAGAAAGCTACTGAATTTGTCGAATTATGCTCGTGGGGATTGCTTTAATCCATATAGTGACTTGTGTAGACGACATAATGTGTAGGCTTTGTGGGATTTATAAAACCAGTGGGTTGTTTCATAAACACTATCTCAGTTAACTTTCCATGAAGAAATTTTTTTTTGACATCTAGTTGTTTAATGTTACATTGCATTATTGTAGCTATGTGTAAGACTAGCCTTACGGTTGTTGTCCTCACTATTTGGTTGTAGGTCTCAAGATAATCAATTCCTTCAGATTGATCAAACCTTTTTGCAACTAATCGAGCTTTGAGCTTTTCTAAGGATCCATCAGCATTTAGTTTGGTTCTAACCACCCACTTACAACCAAATACATTAATGGTTGGTTCATGTGGAACAAGGGATCACGTCTTTGTTTCTCTAAAGTTTTGAATATCTTCCTTCATTGCTTGTTTCTGGCCCTCATCATTTAAAGCAGTTGTCATTGTTTTTGGTTCTGGATAAGAAGTTCTTTATGTTAAAAGTACATACCTCGGGTTTGGATTTACAATTTCTTATTTGGATCTTGTAGTCATTTGATGAGTTGGTTGTAGTTGAGGAGAAGATTGTGGAATTTGTACGTTTTCATTTGATTGTTGCATCTCTGTTGTTGGTTGAGTTGTACGAGATGTTGCAGACGAAATATTTTTCCTATATCTAATGCCACAAAAGAGTTGTTGCCTATATAACCAGGTTCTAAGCATGAAATACACCCAGAACTCTTTGTCTAATCAATAGTAGATATATTCTCTGAATCTCTAACATCATGTTCTGGTTGATGATCAAATTGTGGATTCTGAGTATTTGTAACTCGTTATGTCTGATAAGTTGGTATTAATTAATGATCATTGTGAGTCTCTGGATGAATCAAAGGTTGATATGGGACTGAATCTGTGGAACCATTTGATGCAGAAGAAGGTTGTTGAGGTATGTGTGTTGTTGAGATAGGTGAGCTTTTGTGCCAAGCCTCTATCAGAAGTGTTACTAATCTAGGTTGCAGGTGTTTGCAAGGAAAATATTTCTCATCAAAAATTATATGTCTGTTTATACAAACTCTTCTTGTAGATGGCAATAAGCATCGATATCCTTTATATTTATCATTGTAGCCAAGAACACAAACTTAAGTGATTTATGATCAAACTTAGTTTTGGCATAATCTTTGAGTGTGGGGGAAGCAAGCACAATCAAACACTCTCAAGAATGAGTACTCAAGGATATTTCTAGTTAACTTTTCATATGGACAACACTTAGAGTTAAATGATAGTGAGGGCAGAAGATTGATAAGAAAATTGGCTGAAATAAATGCTTCAACCCAATATTATTGTGGTGTTTGGCTTTGAAACACCATCAATAAGCCTAATTATGTAACATGTTTATGAAACCATTTTGTTGTGGCGTATGAGGGTAAGAGATCATTTGTTGAATGCCACATTGTTGTAAATGAGTTGTAAACTTTAAACTCATAAACTCTCTTCCACCATCACACTAAAAGGAGCCTATTTTAGTTTGAAACTGATTCTCCACGAGTGCTTGAAAAAGTAGAAACATTGACATAAAATCAAACTTCATCTTCAATAAGTACATCCATGAAAATATTGAGTAATGATCAATGAAAATTGCATAATATTTAAATCTCTCATTTGACACAATTGGGAAATGTCCCCAACAACTCATAGTGGACTCTTTCTAGAGTTCTATTTGAAGTAAAACTAGAGTCTTGGAAAGGCAATATGGAGTTCTTCCCAAGTTTCAGGCCTCACATGACAGCTTGGTACTTTTATTTACTAAGATAGCCTTCCTTGTAACCAAGTGTTGGAGGATTTGTTGATTTGGATGTCTTAGCCTTCTGTGCCAGACCTCATCACTGGTAGAATGTTGTCTGGTAGAGTAGAACACATGATAATTTTGATCATCCAACACATACAGCCCTTTACGGTTGCTTCCCAAGATTAATAGCCTCTTTATTTTCTTATCATTCACACACACAACATAAGAATCAAACTCAACAGTACACAGTACACAGATAATCTTTTGTAAGTTTTGAAGCTGATAAAAGTGATTTAGCAATTTCTGGACAAACTAAAACATCTTTTAGAGGTAAGCTACCTGCAGAAGAGGCTATACTACCTAAACTAGTGTGAGTAATTAGAAGAAAATTGCCATCACCTACCATTACTGCATTTTTCCTGTGTATGGCTGATATTGTTGAAGATTGTGCTAAGAGTTTGTTACATGAGCATATGCACCAGAGTCATGGTACCAGTCTTGACCTGCTTGATATGTTACATATGTAATCCTCAGTGATGTGAGTACACTTGAAAGGTCTTCAAACTGGTAGCTGTTGTTGAATATGTGCCAACATTTTAGAGTTGACTGACCTATTTTTCCACATATCTGGCATACAAGCCTAGTTTCACCACCATATGAGCTAGTTGTACTGGAAGAAGAGGATATTTTCTGATGAAATCCCCTTTCTCTTGTTGAGAATGACCCACGACCTCTACTACTAAATCTACTTGATTGATTTCCTTGTCCTCTGTTGCTGTTGTTGTAATAGTTTGGTATTTGTGACACATTAAAGGCCAAGTGAGGGGACATACACAGTCTCATCTGTTGAGTAACCATGGATTCTATCATCAAAGCTTATCAAACGATACATTACATAGCCAAAAGTTTGTTTTGGATTTCCATCCATAGAGCCTTCAATGCTTGTTTTTATAGGTTCATATTCCTTGTTCAACCCATATAAGACAATAAAGATTTTCATGTTTTCATTTACTGGGTTACCAATAAAAGGTAGCTACTCACACAAGCCTTTTATTTCTCGCATATAATCATTCATGGTTTTGCCTCCTTTCACACTTGTCTGAGTTTTCTCTGCAGCTCAAGCAATCTTGATGAGGAAACTCTATTGAAGTAGTGAGCTAGTCCATTTCAGACGTCTTGTGAGGTTGCAACTCCCACAACTTCTCCAAGTATATCTTCAAATAGTGATCCAAGCAGCCATGCTTTTACAACTTGGTCAGATCTCAGCTAGAGTGGATAATCTGGGTTTAGGACATCAACACCATATATCCTTGGAACATGTATACTCTAAGATGTTGTATTATTGCTCCATTGACAAGACCCAGTAAGCCTTGTCCTAACAAAAAGGATTCAAACTGTGATTTCCACATAACATAGTTATTCTCTGTTAATTGAACAGTAACACAATTAGAGATGTTTAAAACTGGAAGTGTGTGAGCCTCCATGACTCTGATACCATGAAAGTTTATAAGAAACTTAAAGATTGAAGCTTTTTGATTCTTATTAATTCATTCGCTCTTAGAGTTCTCATTACAAGACTTGTTAGCCTTTATAGCAAAAACACTATAAACCTAATTGAGTTAATCTCTTGATCTTTGGCATACATCAAGGCTCTGTTATTTATCCAAGAAGATCGAACATGTTGTGTGTCTTTATCCAAGTGCTTGCAGGTGCAGGAGCTGCTGCAGTCTTTGCAGAGAACGTACAATTGCTCTGTAGGTGACCGTTGAAGATTGCTTTTAATTTCTTGTGTGGGCTTGATAAGGTTTGGGCAGATACTTTGTGTTGCAGAAACCTTTTCTTCATTTAATTGTAAAGTCTTTATTTGGTGCAGAGTCTTTAGTTTATCACATTTTGTGTAGGAAAACTTGCAAAACCCATTTCATTCATATTCATAGAAGTAACAGCAAATCTCGTTTTCATCTCCATTTATTTTAGAGTCAGCTGCATTGCATTTTTTGTGTGCACCAAACTTCATTAAAACAAAAAGGGATTAGTTTAATACAAGCTCAAACAGAGCCCTTTTAGCTAAACGATCAGTTTCTTTGAGGAATACCCACCAGAATATCTCTTTCAATTTATATTTATAGTTTTATTTGTACAAAAAAATCCAAATCATAAACATAATAGGTACATAACGTCTATTACTCTGCCTCTCATCTTTTAATGCTGTTATTTATTGGCAGAGCCGTGCCTACCTTTATAGATTTCAGACATTTGCATAAAGCCACTAAGCAAGAAAAAAAATTTATAGGCCACAATTCCATCATTTTACTAATTTTATGTGTTAAACATGTTTTAGTTTTGGTGTTTGATCAATTTTATCTTACTAATATTAATATTTGCCTTGGAATTTTGGTTTTAGATTGTAATTTTTTTTCTTATTTGTTTGTTTATTTAACTTTTTAACTAATTATTTAATTAAATAAGACAATTTTTTATTTATTTTGTCATAGGCTTCTCATTACCTTGGCACGACACTGTTTATTGGATGTAAGAAATGAAAACGTTGGTGAGTCATGCTCTAGTTGATATTTCTAAAAAATTTCTTAACATATGTAGAAATTCCTTTTGAATCTATAATTATATTCCATATCAGTATTGTTATCATAGTTAAGTCTGCATTGATAAACATAATTAGTGTTTCTTTTTAATTTTTACAAAAATTAGTTATGATTTTAAATTTTATAATTGAATTAAAGACATCGTAAATGTATAAAAGAATATAATGATTTAATGCATATTTTGTAGTGAATGGTTAAATTGTAAAATAAAGGATTATAAAATGGTAACAATAGATGGATAATAAATATCATAACAATTCATAAAGCGAGTTTCATAAAGGGTCAATTACAAACAAGGAATAAATGGTCCAGTGGTGTATTGTCTCTGCTGCCTAGTTATCAGATCAGGGATCGAACATAATCGCTTGCATAACGAGTGATTTGTGCTTCAAATATCAATATGAAAAAAGGTCAATTACACTAATATTCAAAATAGGTGTGAAATTAGCAAAGTAACCACTTGACCATATTATTAATTTTCTAGATTTTACACAGATCAAATATCTCGTCTGTATTCATCCATTTCACCATCTCGTTAATTTTGCATGTGCACTCTTTCATTTCTCTCTCCTTCTTTTTTTTAATTTCCACTCTCGATTTTTTTTACAAAAAATTATATAAATTCAAATTATGAAATCATATAATGTTATTTACAAAGCGCATATTTTTAAAATCTAACATAATTAAAATTATTTAAAACAAACTTATACTTTTTAAATAGTGAAAAGTGCATTTGCATTTTAGTGAAATATAAACCAAAAAATAATTTGTAACGATAAAAAATAGTTAGACTACTTATGTATTCAACATTATGAACCATCACATATGTATAAACATTAACTAAATCCTAAAATATAAATCCTAAAGTCCAAAATATAACCCTAAACTCCAAAATATAAACCCTAAACTTCAAAATATAAAAACAAAAATCTAAACCCTAAAATTGAAAGTATAACCATAAAATAAAAAATATAAACCCTAAACCCAAAATATAAACCGTAAACTCCAAAATATAAACCCAAAACTCTAAACTATAAATCCTAAACTCCAACATATAAACTCTAAAATCCAAAATATAAACCCTAAACTCTAAAATATAAACCTTAAACTTCAAAATATAAACCTTAAACTCCAAAATCTAAACTCTAAAATATAAACCTTAAAATCCAAAATATAAACCCTAAACTCAAAAATAAAAACCCTAAGCTCTAAAATATAAACCCTAAACCCCATAATATAAACCTTAAGCCCAAAATATAAACTCTAGACTCTAAAATATAAACCATGAACTCAAAAATATACATCTTAAACTCAAAAATATAAACCTTAAACTCGAAAGCATAAGCCCTAAACCCTGAATATACACTATAAACCCCATAATATAAACGATAAACTCCAAAATATAAACCGTAAACCCAAAATATAAACTCTAAACCAAAAATATAAACTCTAAACTCTAAAATATACATCTTAAACTCTAAAATATAATTTGACAAAAAAACTCTAAATTATAAACCATAAACTCTAAAATATAAACTCTAACCTCCAAAATATAAACCCTATAAAACCTAAACTTAAATATATAAACCTTAAACTCAAAATATGAACTATAAACGTCAAACCTTAAACTCTAAATATTATACATAAACCAAAATATTGTACACTTAAAATAGATTGACTATCTATGGATAGACAAGAGAGAAAAATGTGAGAAGTAATATAAGACTATATTGTATATTTTTGGAGAAAAAGGATGCTATACTAGGTCATAGGTGTCGAAAAACTAATATTGAGGTGTAATTATGTTATTCATTGGTATTTTCTTTTCATAAACCAGTGAGTTCTATGTATGTAATTGCAATGTTCTTTTTTGTAACATTTTATCCATAAATATGTAATGTATTAAAACTAATAAAAACACTAAGGCCATGAATGTTTGTTGGTTTTTGGTTTTTTTTTTGGGATTTTGATGTAGATTTTAGAAAAATTTGAATGGTAGTTTTTAGCATTATTTAATTTTGTTTTTCAACTTAGTTTTTTTTAAATCAATTTTTAACTTAGTTTATAATTTACTTTCTAATGGTCAAAATATAAAAATAAATATACAATTTATTAATAAAATAGGGTTGATAATATTATTTTTTGTAGAAATGTAATTAATATGAAAAATGTTAATGATATTATTTTTATGATTTCTGAGAAACATAAAAAGTTGGGTTTTTGGATTTTGTTTGAAAATTGTTAAAACCTTCAAAAATTAGTGTGAAAACTATTGAAATAAAAACATAATTCACCATTATGAAAACAACTAACAATTGTATATTCTAATTTTTAAATATAACATCAATGTTGCTGCAAATTTATAAAAGAAAATCAGATATTTTAATATTATAATTTGAGAGAAACAAAAAAAATGTTCGAAGAGCGAAAGAATATACTGAATTTTGTTTTCATTATAACATAGTTTTTGTATTCAAATATAGATGCCAATCATTAATGTATAATATTTTAATTTTCTTTTTTACTATTTGTTAGAATAACAATACAAATATATATATATATATATA
>OVBE01003692.1:0-26084 GCA_900406425.1 Iberis pinnata
TGAAAGAACACATAGAAGACGGATGGAACCAAGACAAGACCGCACAAGCGCGAATAAAATAGTACTTAAAGATATTTTACAAATTAAGTGAAAACATACAGCAAAGAATATGTCATCACATAGATTTAGTCTTACATCATTTGTGTTGTTTATGACATGAGCTTTCAATGTATATAATAAAAAGCATGCAACAAATAATATGTCATAGCACGTTTTGAGACAAGGTCTGGAGCATGTACTAAGTGAAAACATGCAGCAATAAATGTGTATTTTTGTAAGTTAATGAAATATTTAAGTTATTTCCGATCGGTTCAGTTATCCGAGCTAAATAAATAAAATATTTATTCAAATATTTTACTCCATATGATTGAAAATTTAACAAAGGATGTGACAATATATGAGATTTATTCTGCAGTTCATTATATTGGAAGCTCTAAGTCACCTGGACCGGACGGATTCACCGCACTCTTTTTTCATAAACATTAGTCAATCTTGAGATCATCTTTAGTATCAGAAGTTAAGCAATTTTCAACACGGGATGTCTACCCTACGGATTCAACCATACCCATATTTGTTTGATTCTAAAGAACAAGAGTCCGTCCTCAATGCAAGATTTCTGTCCTATTAGTCTATGCAATCTTGCATACAAAATTATTTCAAAAATCTTAGTCTCTTGACTTAAGCCTATCATCGGATCTCTCATTTCAATTGCCCAAGCCGCTTATACTCCTGGCAGGTTCATTATTGATAATGTTTATCTTACACATGAAGCTTTTCAAACTCTGAAATCAAGAAGAACCTATGCTGATCAATACATGGCTGTCAAAACAGATATTTGCAAAGCGTATGATCGTCTCGAATAGAATTTCATCGAACATGTTTTACGTCGTAAAGGTTTGCATGAAGAATGGATCACGTGGATCATGGCCTGTATAAGATCAGTCACTTATTCATTATTAATAAATGGAAGCCCTAACCATCGATTCTCACCAGAACAAGGATTGCGACAATGTGATCCTCTTTCACCTTATCTCTATATATTAGCAAGTGATGTTCTTAGTGCACAAATCAATCAGGCTCAATCCACGAATCAAATAAAATGCCTTCAGATAAGTCATAACGGTCCCCCAATATCTCATATGTTGTTCGCCGATGATGCATTGTTTTTTGTCAAATCTGATCGGGAAAACGCAGAGAAGTTACTTCGTATTTTCAAGTCTTATGAACGTCTCTCTGGACTGGTATTAAATCTGTCTAAATCGACCATTACTTTTGGCTCCAATGTCTATTCACAAACTAGAACATCTATCCAAAGAATCCTGGGGATTCCTGATATTAGAGGAGGGGGAAAATATCTTGGTTTACCGGAACAATTCTCACGTCTTCCAACTAAGATGTTTCAATTCATAAATACCACAGTTTGAAACAAATTGTTGAGTTGGCGAACTCGATTTCCCTCGCATGCAGGTAAAGAGATATTAATTAAGAGTAAGGTTTAGCTATGCCTATTTATCAATGAATTGTTTTGAAATACCGGTCACCATCTGCAATGAGATAGATAGATTGTTGTCTAAGTTTTGGTGGAGAAGTACAGATGCAAACGTAAATTATCTTGGTTTTCTTGGAAAAGATTATCACAATCAAAGAAAGACGGAGGTTTTGGTTTTCGGGAATCGCATCGTTTCAATCAAGCATTATTGGTTAATCATTGTTGAAAGTTACTTGGTAGGCCTGATAGCTTAATTTTTCAAGTGCTACAACATCGATATTTTCTAAATACAAGCTTTCTTGAAGCCAAACCTGGAGTTAATCCCTCTTACGGATGGCGTTCTCTCATGTTTGGCCGTAAACTCTTACACTTTGGATTGATGACACGAATAGGAGATGGGAGGAAAACTAGATTTGTAAACCTACATGGTTACCAAGTTGGCCTGCACGGAATACAGATCTAGAGATGCTCGTCCAAGATCTCATTGATCCTGTAATTCACATATGGAATGAACAGGCTTTACAACGATATATTCATCCTTCGGATCACCATCTAATCTACAAACTTTACCTCCCACATCAATCACAACGTGATACCTACTTATGGTGATTCATAAAAGACGGCAACTATATGGTAAAGTCCGGCTATTATAACTCTGCAATGATTATTCCGGTTTCTTCACCAGAAAACTTACAGATGCCGATCCCATCTACTCTTAGTGAGCTTATATGGAAGGCTTCACTTCCACCAAAGCTCAAACACTTTTTGTGGCGAATTGGTACAAAATCAATAGGAGTCTCTTCAAATCTTATTCATCGACACATTCATGTAAATCCTTATTATACACGATGTTGTTCCGTCATTGAAGATGATATGCATCTGTTTTTCCGATGCCCTTTTGCCTCCTCTGTTTGACGCCTTTTTGATTTGGTGTCAGTACCTACCATGCTTGCTGACTTTAATATCCACGAAGCTATATCATGGCTACTCCAAAATCATCCCATATTTTGTGTTGATGCTGTTCAAAAAGTCATTCCCATTTATGTTCTTTGGAGACTGTAGAAATTCCGAAATAATTTGCTTTTCAATTACACTCTTCAAGGTCCTTCAATTGCATCTGCATTTGCGTATAATGATACTCTAGAATGGATTAATTCTATAACACCACATACACAAGATTCTCCTTCGCGTCAGGTCACAGAGGTACATTGGAAAGATCCTTCCTCTTCTCATGTCAAATGTAACTACGACGTAAGTTATCACGAAGGTATCTATCAATCTGGGATGGGATAGATTACCTGTAATTGCCAGGGGGAAGTCTTATATTTTGGTTTACGGAAATTTGAAGGTCGATCTACTGTTGAAGAATCATAACTTACGGCACTTATCTGGTCAATACAGGCAGCGTGTAGCCTGGGATATAGGCACATCATTTTTGAAGGAGATAACAAGATAATTGTTAGCCTATTGAATCAATCATCTAATACAAACATTCGACTCCAATTCCTAGTTAATACAGTCAAACAAGAGAGACATTCTTTCGAAACAGTTCAATTCACTCATGTAAAATGAAACGCTAATATGGCTGCCGATTTCTTGGCAACAAAGGCTTTAGATTGGTCATCACAAGGATGTGTATTTGCTTCGTGTCCAATGTTTTTATACTCTATTGTAAACAATGATTATTTAAATAAATAGATCAGTTTGTCGAGAAAAGAAAAAAATATTTTACTCAGTATGAACATGATCCAAACTCAGATTCGGGTTCGGATATTATGCCCGACCGTAGTTGTTGATGTTGTAGATAGTCCAAAGAATGATAGTATGGACATTAGTGCTCATTGGCCGAGTGACGACGAGCTAATTGTGCCAAGCCCATTAAGATTTATTGAATCTATCTTATATTAATTGCATTGCATTCATATATCAACATCGACGATGATATTTTAAAAGAAGCACTTCGAGATGCAATGAAACAAAATGCGGAAAGTCGACTTTTTTATACACCATATATTAAAATATATGGAGAGCATAGTGCTCGAAACCGTGC
Source organism: Iberis pinnata (assembly GCA_900406425.1). Lineage (NCBI taxonomy): Eukaryota > Viridiplantae > Streptophyta > Magnoliopsida > Brassicales > Brassicaceae > Iberis > Iberis pinnata. Next base: position 3,540 of record OVBE01003692.1, read on the forward strand.
TAGTTCATAATGATTAACCCCATACGTTAATTTGTAGTAGTCGGTTTTTAAGAATTTCTGATTTAAAATTCAATTTTGACAATGAACATATATATGATCCAACACATGATCCCTTAAATGTTAACTAAGATTGATAATTGATGAATCTAAAGCTCTTTCAAAAAAGTCAAATCTCCTCACAATGACAATATCTATTTCTAAGATGAGTTTTGTTCCATACAAGTTACAAGCCATTCCCTCAAATGGAACAGAGAGTATTACTTGTTCTTGATCTTAACACCGAGCTCACCTGCAATGATAACAGTAGAAGCCATATCAAGAAACATTCCATGCTCCACGACTCCAGGTAGCCTGAGAATCGCATCACTTGCTGTTCTCAAATCTCCCATGTCCTTCTCCAAATACATATCCACTATGTAATTCCCATTGTCTGTTACAAACGGCTTCCCTTTCTCTCCTAACCGGAGATTCGCCTCGCACCCGTATCCCTCCAGCAGTTTCCTCAGCTTTTCCGCCGTGAATTTCCAGCAAAATGGCACAATCTCCACCGGAAGTGCCAGTTTGCTTCCACCTATGTGTTTCACCATCTTCGATTCATCCACTATCACCACAAACTTCTTTGATGCTCCTTCGATCATCTTCTCTCGCAGCAACGACCCTCCTCGGCCTTTCACGAGGTTGAGTTCAGGGTCGACCTCGTCGGCACCGTCGATGGAGAGATCGATGACGGGATGTGCGTCCAAATCAGACAGAGGAATCCCGAGAGACACAGCCTGTTCCTCTGTCTTCTTCGACGTCGGTATACCCACGATCCTCTCCAATTTTCCTTGTCGGAGAAGCTCGCCGATGCGGTCCACGGCGTGTTTGGCGGTGGAACCGGTTCCGAGTCCCAGGACCATGCCTGATTCCACGAACTCGACGGCTTTGTAAGCTGCGATTTGTTTGAGCTCGTCTTGGGTTAATACCAACGAAGGCGGCGAGGCTACGTCCATGGCGGATTTTTCCGACGTAATGAAGAGAGGATCATAAGCAAGCGCCATTGAAACCCTCCTCCTCCAAATTCGACAGATATACAAATGTATAATCCCTAAAACGTTCGCAGGGAGGATAAGAAATTTCTAATGGCGCAGAGAGAAGTGGATGAATTAAAGAACCCAGAAGCAGAATTGGGGGGGGAATCAGAAGAAAAACAATATTATGGAGAAATTAGGGCTTCGAAGGGAATGGATAGAGAAGGTCGAATGAAGTGTTAATTATATATAGCGTGAAAAATAAGCAAATTGCAAAGAAGAAGAAAGAATATGAATGAATGAGTTTGTGTGGTGGCGGAGAAACGAAAGTGGAGACTGAAGATAGGGTTTGTGCGAAAGAGAGAACAAACGAATAAAGACACACTCCTACTTTGTAGATTTTATTTATGTCCCGTTTTTGTTGCACTTATTTTCATAAATCCAACTTTATTCAATTGCTATTTTTTTGTTGTCAAATTGCTAATTCTTTTATTTTTTGTTTTGTTTACTAGATGTCTGATCTGTGTATTCTTAGGTAAGATTGGACTTTCGGATATTCAGTTTGATTTCGGATAGGAATCATTCGATTTCCGATAGGAATCATTCTGTTTCGTTCTTTCAGATCTTTGATTTTAATACCCAATCAACTTTTTGAAAATTTCGGTTCGGTTCTAATCGGTTTCGGATCGGCTCAGTTTTATGTTAGAGGAATCGAAAACTATCCAAAATTTTTGATTCGTAATCGGTTCCAGGTATTTTATAACCGAAATAACCAAAATTACCCGAAAAAACAAAAAAAATTTCCCGAAAAACAAAAAATTACCTGAAAAAATTATTTGAAAATATCCAATATTATTTTAAAATACCATAGAAAATATATAAAGCAACAAAAAATTTTGGTTTTTTGGTTTTATCCCTCGGTTCTCGGTTCGATTCTACTTCTTACCCGATACTCATGGTTTTTCATCTCAAGAACCATCAGATAATTTGGGTGGAATCGTAACCGATCCAGAATCATTTTTTTATTCTTCGGTTCTAGTTTTTTGTCCAGCCCTACTTCCAAGATCTTTCTTGTTTCTCAACAGTGTTTCCTACATTTTTTTCTTATAATTCTAAATTTGGAGTAACATTTTTTTTTTCATCTGAACATTTATAGCGGCACCAAAACATAGGGGTATGAAAATGAAAATTTAGGACGAAAATATTCGGAAGCGGGAACGGGAAGAAAATTTGAGAACAAAAATATATGTTCCATTTATGTCTCATTTTAGGACAGGAACGTGATGTGATCCTTCCTTGATGATCGATGCTTTGAAGGTGGAGTATGTGTTGTTTTGACCCAAAACAATGGTGTATGGAATGATGATGTGAAGATGAAGGGTTATGGAGGTGATAAACTACAAAGAGCATAAAGATCCTTTGTAGTTTGGATAGAAGATTCAAGGATATCACATCCAAGAATCACATGGCCTTTGAGAATTCCTCTACAAGGGGATTTGCCTTGAATAAATCACTTAGAATTTAGAGAACACTATTTTACTCAAAAACTTGCTTAATGAAACAAAGTGGTGTGATTTACATATATAAAGGAAAGAAACGGGGGACTGGTCAATTCATACACGAACTGTTTCAATATTTCACATTCATACATAAATTTAGGTGATGTGCAATTCTATACCTGAATTCATATTTATAGTCAATACATGCACGAATTATATATATTGTGCTAATTCATACATTGACATTAACGTCGTTACTAAACCGTTAACGTCCAATAAAATATGTCAAATTCATACCCGAATTATTACAAATGTGCTAATTCATACATCAACGTAATTTAAACAAATTAATAATAGATTAAGGAGTATATGAATTTTAATATACATGACTTCTTATTATATAAATTTTATTTATATATTAAAATTAATGTTAATATATTTAGTATTTTATAAAGTAACCATTAAATCGTTTCTAAGTGTTATTACTTTTTGGCAATAAATATATAAACATATTTTTTCTTATCAATTGAAAGATTAGTTATAGTTTTAGCATAGAATATCACATACCTATATTTATTTAAAGCAAAGTGATACCTTTTTTTTTTTTTTTTCACCAGCAAAGTGATACCTATAAGTATTTATTTGTTTACAAAATTACCAAAATTGTTTATTAAATGCTTATAGAAATATGAAACTGCAATATATATATATATTTATATAGCTTAAAATTTGTGTTTTTTAATTTTGTTGAGCTTAGAATTTTATTTTGTATATTAAAATGTTTTTATCTTTAATATTTTATGAAATAATAATATTTAGTTTTTTTATAATAATATTTCTTATAGTTTTTAGGTCTTTATATTCTCTAGATACAATTATCTTTACATTTTGGATTAATTATTTTTCATCATTTAGAAAAATTAAGAACTTAGTTTGAGTTTGAAAATCCCTACTAAACAATTATTTTGGTATTTTTTAACAAATAAATATTTATAAGTATTCTCCTAGTTTTAAATTAATATAGTTATGAGATATTTTATGATAGAAACAATTTTTTCAAATTTCAAAATAACTTAATTTTTCAATCGATAACATCTTGTGTTTACATATTTAAATGTTAAAAATAACACATAATATAAGAAAAGAGGATTCTCAAAAATACCATAAAATTAGATATGTTTTAAAAATACCACACACTTCCAAAATATTTCAAAAATACCAAAAATATTTTTGTTTCAAATAAACCACAAATTTTTAAAAGCTTTAAATTTCAAATTTAAACCCTGAACTCCCAAAACCAAACTCACCCCCTTCAAACTAAAATCTTACATAATTTTTAAAATAAAATTTGTATATAATACTTCATATACTCTTTAGTCTATTATTAGTTTTTTTTAATTTACGTTGATGTATAAATTAACACATTTGTAATAATTCGGGTATGAATTTGATATATTTTATTGGGCGTTAACAGTTTAGTAACGATATTAATGTCAATGTATGAATTAGCACAATATTTATAACTAGTGCATGAATTGACTATAAATGTGAATTCAGGTATGAAATTGCACATCACCTAAATTTATGTATATCTAAATTCATGTATGAATGCGATATATTGAAACAAGTTGTGTATGAATTGACCGATACCCTCAGAAAGAAAATGATTGTTAGACTTTTGAACTCAAAAATAAATGCATAAATTTGAACATAGTTGAATTTAAAAGAAGACTCCTCTTTTAAGCATGCGAACTGTGTTGAGTCGTGGTCTTTATAATCAAACAATTGAGCAATTATGTAGTGAACTAATTGCCTCATTAAAAACCAAATTTAGAAAATTTATTAGGACAAAACCAAATATGAAAAAGAGTACAATTGGAATAACTAACTGTCTAACTCAATTGTTGATAAATGAAAATGTGTCCCATATGATAATATATTCTGTTGTGGAACATGAATAATGGGACCGATTCGGGATGGAACAGGTTGGAGCATAACGAGAATTGTGTCCACTCCTACCAAAAAATACATAAGACTAGTTTAGAGTAAAATTATTATACGAAATCCAAGATTTGAACTGTGATTTGCTAGGAAAATTAGTATATTCGAGGAGTTCGGATCCGAATCCGGATAATAAAATCTAGGATTCAGATATTAAAAATTGTAGGTCAAGATATTCGGATCTTAAATATATTTAAAATATACATTTTAAATATATTATGTTAATATATATATATATATATATTTAATTATGTATTATGTTATTTTCATAAAATTACTTATATATATATTTTATTATTTAAAATATATAAATTTTATTTATGTATAAAAATAATTCAATATGTAATTTCATAATTAGTTTTTTATTTTTTAAAAAAAGTTTTTTTTAAAAAAATTATATATTATTTTATAAAAAATTGGGAAAATTGCCGAAAAAACTCTCAAGTTACTGGAAAACGTCGAAAAAACCTCCAACTATCACGTGGTCAAAAAAAAACTTGAATTAATATTGACTTTGCCAAATTAATATCTAACTATGGTTGACTGGAACAAATTAGACCCAACGTTAGTCAAACTTAATGGATGGTTAAGTTTGACCAACATGAGGTCTATTTTAGCTTCACGAACCAAAAGTCGGTATTTATTTGGCCAAACATAAAATGTTGAATATTTTTTTGTGGCCCTGTGTATATATACATTTATTTTTTGAAAATTAGTCAATTATGATTCTTTTATTCATGTTTGTGAAAATAAAAATTTGATAGTTTGTTTATTTTAGCTACTAAAATATTCGTAACTGAATTATTATTATTATTAATATATATGACATATAATTTCTTATAATTTATCATATTATAAGATTATTTACTAGTTAATTGGATAAGAGATTTATATTATTTTTTAAAATAGTTAATTAAGATACTTTAGTTTATGTTTGTGATACTAAAGTTTTGGTAATTAGATTTTTGTAGTTAGTATTATATTAGGATTAAATAAAATTAAATTTAAAATATAATTAAAATACTATAATTTTATATAATTAAATAAAATAATTAGGGTTTTTTTTTAACACGAATAAAATAGATTAATAATATTGTGGGTTTACATTGTCTTCCAGTAATAACTGGTCAATTATAAAAGGTACATTAGTAAAAGATATAAACAAAGACGTATTAGATAATTGTTTTTTGGCTAGAGCGTGTGCCGGTTTGTTTGCATTCCTTGGAACCCAAGTAAAACAAACACCTTCAAAACGTTTTGTCCATGTCATTACATCTCGAATCCAATTTCCTTGATGAAAAACAGTTACCCGTCCCATGAGGACATTGTACAATTCCTGATTATCTCCTTCAAAAATGATTTTTCTATAACCTTTAATCCATGCATGTTGCATTGCCATTATTAAGCTTTGGATTTCAGCTTCTAGCGAAGATCTAGCGGGACATCCAGTACCTTGTCCCCCCAGTAAAAATCGACCAGCATCATCTCTAATGATCCAACCCGCAGAAATGTTTGAAATTGGAGTATGGAATGTAGCATCATAATTACATTTGACCCATGAAGTTACGGGCTTCTCCCAATAACTTTTCTGATGAATCTTTCCATTCTTCGTGGTCGGAGGATTTATTTGTGACCATTCTTGGGCTTCGACATTTGCTCGCTGAAAAATTTCCATTGGGGTAAGATTAAGTCGTTCAAAGTGGGCTCTATTCCGAGATTTCCAAATATGCCAAATTATGAACCAAGGAAGTATTTTGTTTTGATCACTATCTTGACTATGTAGTGTATACAAGGTTATAGCCATCAATTTTTCTTCCAAACTTGAGGTGGGATCCCTGAATGTATTATTGGGGATCAAAATTTGATCCCATATCGCACCTATCCTTGGGCATAGGAATAAAAGATGATTCATATCTTCAGAAGATGAACATGTTATACAAATGTCATCTTGAGTGATATGACGACGATAAAGTTCAGCCTTGGTTGCAACAATGTTATTTAAAACTTTCCATATATAGTGTTTGATTTTTGGCGTGATGTTCACAGCCCAAATGTGACCCATAATAATTGCAGTTTCAGGTGAAAAGGTATGTACGATTGGAGAATCATGCATAGCAGAATGGTATCCTGTTTTGGCCGTGTATTCCCCGTCTCTAGTATACAACCATCCCACACTATCTGGAGCTTTTTCAATTGGGAGCTTAATAGACTCTATTAAGGAAATATCATCTTCATGAACCAAATCCTCAATTTTGGATCTATCCCATGCATTAAAAGTGGGATGCATAAGATGATGTACCTTCTGTGTTGATATAAAATTATCATGTTTCGGGAAAGGCGTTCGTGGCGGAGACGTCGGAAGCCAAGTATCATTCCATAAATCAATTGATTCACCATTTCCAATTACATAAACCAGACCTTTCTTGATTAAATTCCGTCCTGATATTAACGATCTCCACCTATAAGATGGTTATGTTCCTCCCGGCGCATTAAGAATTGAAGTTTGAGGAAAATACCTTCCTTTTAGTGTTCTAGCTAACAAACTAGAGGGATATTTCAAAATCCTCCATATCTGCTTAGCCAAAAGTGCATCATTAAAAGCTGATATATTACAAAATCCCAAACCGCCAACTCTCTTATATAAACATAGTTTTGACCAGGACATCCAGTGCATAGAATTAGCATTATCCATATTTCCTTTGTTCCACCAGAATCTTGAGACAACTTTATCTATTTCCGAACAAATTCCTCCTGTCAGTTTAAAACATGTCATTGCATATAAAGGAATGGCCAATGCGATGGACTTTAACAAAATTTCCTTTCCTGCTCGTGATAAAAATTTCTTCGACCAATGAGATGTTCGCTGCTTAATACGGTCAACGATATAGTTAAAAATTTCTGATTTTCGTGCCCCAATAACTTCAGGGAGACCTAAATATTTGGGACAACCACCATCTTGGTTAATTTGCAAAGTACGTCGTAAACGTATTTTTTGACGTTCAGGAATATGATGGATAAAAATGAATCGATGATTTTGACATGTTAATTAACTGTCCAGAAGCTTTCTCATATCGTTTGAAAATATCAAACAGGGTTCTAGCAGAATGGGTAGAGGCTCTACAGAAAAATAGGGCATCATCAGCAAAGAACAGATGACTTAGCAGAGGTCCTTGCTTGCTAAGTTGGATAGGTTGTAAAGAACGTTGGTTAACTGCTTTATTGATTAAATGGCTTAAGATTTCGGAGCACATGATATAAAGTTATGGAGATAATGGGTCCCCTTGTCGCAGACCTCCTTCCGGTGTTATAAAATTCCGTGAATCACCATTAATCAATGTTGAAAAGGTAACTGACCTAACACATAACATTATCCAGCTAATCCATCGACTGGAGAATCCCATACTCAACATTGTGTTTTCCAGGAAAGACCATTCAAGACGGTCATATGCCTTTGAGATATCCGTTTTAACAGCCATGAACGCATATGAACAATTTTTCCGTACTCGCATAGCATGTAAAACTTCATGGGCAATGAGAACATTGTCTGTAATTTGTCTGGTTGGGACAAAAACACCTTGCTCTTCAGATATCAATTGGGATAAGTGTGGCTTCAATCTGTTAACCAAAATCTTTGACAAAATTTTATAGTTAACATTACAAAGCGCGATTGGTCGAAAATCAGCAAATGTATCAGGAGATGAGATCTTTGGAATAAGACAGATGTTTGTATGGTTAAGTTGTGGATCAAGGATATTGTGATCGAAAAATTGGCTGATTTCTCTGAACAAATCGGCTTTAATATCATCCCAATATAATTGATAAAAACCAGCATTGTATCCATCCGGACCAGGTGCTTTGTGGATTCCCATAGCAAAGACAGCATCATGAATTTCTTGCATTGTTACAGGTTGAGTTAACTGAGCATTCATAGAATCTGTGACGCGTGGTAAAAAACCTTTAAATACAGTTGGTGTTTCAGACGGAGACGTCTTAGAGGTAAACAACTTGGTGAAGTGTTGTTTAGCTAATAGGGAAAGTTCTGTATCACCGCGATATGCCCTACCATGTTCATCTTTGAGCATTATTAATTTATTTCGTGCTTCACGTTGTTTAGCCTTATGGAAAAAATACTTAGTGTGCCGATCGCCACATTTTAACCACTCATTTCTACTCTTAACTTTCTAAAATAACTCTTCCTCCTGATAAGCTCCAGCAAGTTGGTGACGGTATTGCTGAATTAAATGTGTCGGTTTTCCACTGATTATTGCATTTTCAAGTTTTTGTTTGAAAAACACAATATTCGCTTTAGCGTTCATGTTATTTTGCCTCTTCCGTAGTGATATAGATTTGCGGCACATAAGGAGACGTGAATGGAGACTAGTATCTGGCGGGTGTGACTTCCAACATCGGAGAAGTGTTGAATTAAAATCAGTTTTATTGAAGCACCGGGTATCAAATTTGAATCGATGCTTTGGTAAAGTCGGCTCCAAAAGAAAGTGAGTGAGGACTGGCCTATGGTCCGAAATTCCTAAACCAAGAAACTCGGCGTATGATGCCGGAAAGAGTCGTAGCCATTCCGGATTTACCATCGTTCGATCGAGACAACAATGTACTTCATGACCATAGCATTTCCCGACCCATGAAAAAGGATCACCTTTAGCTTGTAAATCACTAAAGTTACACTTATGGTAAAATTCCCGGAAATTGGTGAATGTTTGTGTAGATCTAGACCGACCTCCAACTTTTTCTCTATTACTAAGGGTTTCATTAAAATCTCCAATACCAATCCATGGACCAATTCGAGTGTTTGCTATTTGAGATATGGTATTCCAAACTTGATTTCGTAAGCTTCTTTTGGGGTGTCCATAAACCGCAGACAAATAGAAACTAGATTCATTCATTTCAACAAAGCAGTCAATTACATTAGGAGAAGAACTTAAAACTGAAACTACAAACGATTGTTTCCACATAAGAACCAAGCCACCGCTTAATCCAATAGGTGAGACAATCATAGACTTTTGATATCCTGACTCTGAAACTAAAGACGAAACATAAGGGAGTTGTTGCTTCGTTTCCATAAGGAAAATGATATCTGGGAGAAACTTGTAAGTTAACTCCTTTAGATGTCGAACTACGAGGTCATTTCCCAGTCCTCGGCAGTTCCAACTTAGTGTCCTCATGGTTCATATGGTGGTACCGGGCCCACCGCGCCTCCGTCTTCTTCATTAGCTTGAGCTTCATCATTTGTAACATTAAGTGGCGGATCAGAAAGTGTTGAACTCGGACCAGCCTAGTCATCATGTTTGCGCTTTCTAGATCCGTTCGTAGCCATGACCGGGTAATGAGTGATGTCATCTGGTTCTTCAATCATCGCAACAGGTTCATCCGGATTAGGAATGTGCAGCATTTCATCCGAGATCTCGCGGATAATAACCGAACTCGGACCATGTGGCATAACAAATCCATTCTCTGTTGGGTCCTCATCATTATCATCATCATCCGGATTTTCATCCACATCGCCATTAGGAACCAAGCACGAACCGGTATCATGATCGAGCATGCCACATAACGCACAAAAGCCACGCAGGCGTTCAAAGCGGAACTGTAGGAGCGTATTAACGCCCGGATAAAACTGAAAATTGCGGCGAAACCGTACCGGTCTTTCAACATGCCAATTTATCCGAACACGAATGTAGTCAATCCGTGCTTCAAACTGTGGATTAAATTCCACCTCCATTACTGGTCCAAGCGATTCTGCTATATGCTCAACCACTTCCTGGTTTAAGTATTGAAGAGGGATACCTCGGATTTGTATCCAAAACGGGATATGGTTTAACTCCATATCATCACCACCGGGTAACCACCGTTGAATCACGAGCATTCGATCAGAGAATGCCCAAGGACCGCGTCTTAGTACCATCTCCAAAGCTTCCGATGAAGAGAAAACAAATTGAAATCTGTTTCCTGCAAGAATTCGACTCCGAATTACTCCAATTTGACCCCAACTTCGCGGTAAGTTAATGATTATCGAACGTATGCTCTGTCGCCTTGGCATCAAAGGGAGACCAATGATGCTATGTTGGTTTTCATAAACTGCTTGGCTCACAACATCCATGGGAAGAAGGATCGGAGGATCATCCGCACCCAATTCAATGTTTTGAATTGCCGGACCAAGATTATCCGCCATTGATACAAGTAAAAAACAGAGAAAAAGTCGAACAGAGAGGATGAGGGTGAAAGATTTTCGAGAAGAAGAAAGTAAAGAAAAAAATTGGAAAGATATGGGAAACTGGTAGTTAATGGAATGATGAAATCGTGGGTTGTGATTTCGGGATTGAATTGATTGAGAAAATCTCAAAACTAAGATTGAAACCGTCGATGGTAACTGCCTTAATTTCTAGAAAAAGACTTCCTTATTGTGGCATCGAAGAATAAATGTTTCTTCGGCATGAGGCATCAAGAATCTTCGACGAATCTGGCGAGATTCTCGGGTAAATTTACAGAAATTCAACAAATCATCAATATCGCATAAGCGATCGCATGAGAGAGAAGAGAGGTTTCGCATGTCGGTTTTAATTAGGGTTATTTTATTAATATGATTTTTGTATAATTGACAAAAATATTAAGTTTATTTTACTAATTATAATATTATGTTTTTATATAATTAGCTACTAAATAATCATATAAAATTTTATACTACTAAAATATTCATTATATTATATGAAAAATTATGATTCTTTTATATACATTAGGTGAAAAAACTATACTACTAAAATATTCATAATAAAAGTTCTAGTTATGAAAATTTTAGTAACTAAAATAAACTAATTACCAAAACTTTAATATAAAAAATATGAACAAAAATATCTTAATAAAATAATTTTATCAAAATAGTATAAATATCTTATCTAATTAACTAGAAAATAATCTTACAATATGATAAATCATGTAAAAGCTATATTCCTAATATATTAATAAAAAAGTTTCAATTACGAATATTTTAGTAACTAAGATAAACTAACTACCAAACTTTTATTTTCACAAACAAGAACAAATGTAAATATAAACATGGCCAAAAAAATCTTCAACTTTTTATGTTTGGTCAAATAAATACTCCCTCCGTTTCACAATATAAGTAGTTTTAGGGAAAAAAATTTGTTTCAAAAAGATTGTTGTTTTCACTTTTCAATGCAAAATTTAATGTATTTTTATGTTTTTTGACCCTTTATATTCTGCAGAATGATTTATTATTGGTTGGTTTGTTTTGGAATGCGGATTTTATCTTAAAAAACTTAAAATTAAATAACTTTCTTAATAGTTGTGCACAAACCTTAAACTACATAAAATATGAAACAGAGGGAGTATCATTTTTTGGTTCGTGAAGCCAAAATAGACCTCATGTTGGTCAAACTTTCCAATCCGTTAAATTTGACTAACGTTGGGTCTAATTTGTTCTAGTCAACTATAGTTAGATACTAATTTGGAAAAGTCAACATTAATTCAAGTTTTTTTTGGACCACGTGATAATTGGAGATTTTTTCGGCGTTTTACAGTAATTGAGGGTTTTTTTTGGCAATTTTCCCATAAAAAATTTCAATTATTTTTTAGTTGATTTGGCTTCAGATCCGGATATCCTTTATCCTGCTTTTTAAAAGATAACCATATCGTGAATGTCCGACTGTCTAAAATTTGAATTAGATACATTTTTCATGAATCCAAATATATGGATTCGTCTCACCCTTAAGACTATTAACCATATAAACGAAAACAACAATTTTTGGAGTATATAAAAAGTAAATAAATTACAGCAAAAAATAAAGTACATAAAAAAGGCTAGAGCATAACTCAAACCCTTCTGTTTATTATAAATTTGATATTGAATGGCTTCTAATATTTTCGTATTTAAATCTATCCTAAATCTTTTTTGGGGCCAAACCGAATACAGAAAACTTTTCAAAATTGGCCAATAAATTCTAGTTAAAGAAAACCCTAGCCGCAATAAAAACTTGTGATAGTGCCATCTCACTTATGTGGATCCACCAAAAAAATATGGCGGTGGAGACGATGGGAGACAGAGTGATGGAAGGGACAAGATCGGAGCTCCAGGGACGTTGGTTTATCCGTAGGCTGGCACGCCCACGTCACCATCCGATGGAGGAGATCGCCTCACTAAAGCCCCCCCCCCCCNCTTCTTGCATGCACTGAGATGCTGTTGAAGTAGACTTCGTCTTCCTTGCATGCGAACTGAGCCACCGGTTGATAAGGATGAAGACGTCTCGAGACTCTTAACCGTTTCCTCTTTCATCTTTGATGATTTTGGCTTTAAATATGAGACATAATATGCGACTGAACGCGATTGAAGCGCATTAGACAAAGTATTTCATTTTTGACACCACAATCGCCATGAGACCGTGGTGCGCAATGCAAGGGGTTGTGGCATGATGGAGGCAGTCGGTGGCTCCCTATGTTACCTATTTCTTAAATTCTCATAGAGTTTTGAAGAGAGAGAGAAAGAGAAAGTCCAATTTTAAAGACATTGAAAAAGATTTAAAATGAGTCAACAAAACATGACAACCAAGTCACCCAAAATTTGAAGTGGCATATAAATTTTACATTACAATTTTCTATAAATAAAGTGTCACAACACAAATCGATATTCAACAGATCGAAAATAACAATAATATTGAGACAATTATTTACAAAATAAATTTTAAAGTTTAATTAGTAAATATAAACTCAAAATTTTAAACTCTTTTCAGATTCGTAGTTTTAGAAGAAAAAACATTTAACAATATTTTATAAACAAACTAAAATGCATAATACTTTTTGTAACACATATTTATTTTTGTGATATTTTATGAAATTCATCTTTAGATTAATAGCATTGCATATACAAAATAAAAAACCTAAATATTAATATGGCCAACAATTAGTAATTTTTCTATTTCTCATGTGGAATTGGCAGATGTACTAAAATATATGAGGGCATGGTAATATGTCTTTAGAAGATATATATATATATATATATATATCAAACGAGAAATATGACGCTTCAAAATGGTGTGAATTTTAAGATATTCATGGCTTGATACCGAATTTGACACTCATATTCGATTTCAACAATCGACCCGGTAGACCTTGTCTTAAATATGAGGACGTGTTCATGGGTCTAAAGCCGAGCTCGTCGACATGGCCCTAGTGTAGCCCAAATGGAGTTCACCTTGGCTTAAGGTGAGCCCGAATCTTCGCAAGAACCGCTTGAAACTTGGCCACCATTTCCTCTTTGGCCTTTGCAGCAGCTTCACGCTTATTCATATGGCGCTCTGCCTGGTCCTTATAAAATTTCTCCGTCTTTGCCCTTGATTCTCGGACCCTCGTGAGCTCGACCTTCAAAACATTGATCTCCTTCCTCAAGGCTTCAGCGCGCTCTGATTCTTCAATCTTTCGATCTTCTCCTCCAAGGCCTTCATCTTTCTCTTGTCAGCTTGGGACTCCTCCCTTGAAGCATCGATCAACTTACCAAGCTCAGCCATCCTCGTCGTCTACTTGTCCAGTTGGTCCCTTAAAGCATGTGTATGATTCTCGTATGAATTACACTGAAGACCATATATGTTCGCCAAGAGGTTAAGAGACGACAGGAACTGTACCCCAACGACGTTAGTTTTAAATATTTTTTTAAAAAACAACAATAAGCAGATGGTTGTGGAGAATAAACTAACCTTGACGATCTCTTGGGAGGCAGTCTTGTATAGAAAGCCAAAGGTCATGTATGATGTAGCAAGATGGGGACGAGATGAGCCTTTAACTTGGCCCAAAAAATTCGCACATGCATCCACGTCCGCCAAAAAGGCATCAACATCAAGGTGAGAGAAAGTCATAGCGATTGGTCCAACACGAGGATCAGGATCGGAAACTCGAGGGAGATCAGAACCGAAGCGATCAAATCTTTAACCGATTTAGCATTGGCTGCGCCAGGTTACTCTATCGATGCACCAATTTTAAGGGGACGATTGCTCAAGAGGAGGCTATAGTCCGACACCTTCCTCTTCTTATCAACAAATATTTGGATCCCTTTGCCTTTGTCTTTTGCAGACGGGACCTGAGGTGTAGAAGGGGAGGACGAAGATATTTGAGAAACACCTTGCATATTGGTCGCATCACCTGACGGTGGTCGAGTTGTAGACGTATCAGCTCTACTCGCCAACAACCGCTGCTCAGAACAACGAGCAGTATATTCCGCCGATGGTGGCTGAGTCGTAGTCGCATCAGCCCTACTTGTTGACGTCTCCTGCTCAGAATGTCGAGCAGAGGTATAAACCGACAAGAGCGCCGCCTTTTTGAGCTCGGACGTATAGTCCACCATCTCTGTAGTGAAGTGCGTCCATGAAATCACCTCGATCTCAGCAAAACGTCTTAGGTTCTCAGCTAAGCTCGAAGAAGGATTCGTTACATGAACGACATGGTTTGCAAACAAAACAAAACATGTTAGAATAAGAACATCATTGATATCACTCGGATTTAACACATTTAAGTGGGTATTTATACCTATTATTTAGTGTTATCCGAGTGTTTTCTTTGTGTTTTTAGTATGTTTTCAGGAAATTTGGTGTTTGGGACAGTCTGGAGCAAAAAGGACGATGTTTGGAAGAATTCAAGTGCAAACTGAAGAATGATCTCAGACAAGGACATATCGACCGATCCAAGCATGGATCGATCGATCCAAAGCACTTGGATTTTTTCAAAAGCTTAGATCGATCGATCCATGGAAGCCTAGATCGATCGAGCCATCACTGGATCGATCGATCCCCTATGTCGAGCAGAATGAGAAACGAGCTAAAAGACGCATTTGACCTCAATATCTATCATTAGTTTTTTATTTAGACTTTATTTTCATTTGTTTCAAAACTATTAAAAGCCCTTTTGGCTTATTATTTCAGAGAGAAAAGTTTTTTTAGGTTTTTAGAACAAGTTTTATCGCTGAGTTCCAGAGAGAAGAGATCTACATCTGTATTTGAGAGGATTTATGAACTATGATTTCTTTATATACAATTTGGCTTTTTAATTCTTCAATGTTTACTCAATCTATGATTTATGTTCTTGCAATCATGTTTGAGTAGTCTCATTGTTAGGTTTTTTTTTTCCTGAACACCTTTTACAGAGGAATTGAGCAGCAATATCGGCTTTCTTTGGATATAGCTAGTAATGGAGATTTTATGATCAAGCCAGTGTATGAAGCATATCAGCTTATAGGCAATTTAGCTGCGAGTAGCAGTAATCATGCCCACATTTGGATAAAAGGGGAGGATCATCTGACCCAAAATCCTCAGAACTAGCTGAAGTGAAAATTCTTCTTACTCAACTTCTCAATAATCAGAATCAGAAACAGTCTAAAGACGTAGAGAATACTGAAGTGGACTGTTTTGCTCTTCAAGCTCTTCATGTTGTAGAAGAAGAAGTGAGGTACATCAATAGTCAAGGTCCGAGAGTGTTCGACCCAAGATATAATTAAGGGTTCAACAAAGGTTTTTTCCAGAAGGCTTTTGTGCAAAACGGTGGAGGGAATGGTTTTCAAGGGAACCAGAATGTGAGCTTTGTTCCAAACTACAATTCAGGCGGCTTTTTACAGCAATCTCAGCCTGTTTATCATCAAGCAACTCCACCTCAAGCTCAGCAAGAGGATAAGATGGAAGCTATGCTAAAAAGGATACTAGAAGGTAAGCAACAAACCGAGAGGAACTTGAATGTCAAGATGGATAGCATATATGGTGATTTAAATCAAAAATTCGAAAGCTTTCTTCTCATATCAAGCATTTGGATACTCAAGTGGTTCAAACCGTTGAAGCTGTGAAGAGACCACCAAATTTTCTTTGTGGCATGTCTGATTCAAGATCCAAGGAGGAGTTTGTGAATGTTGTTATGTTGAGAAGTGGGAAGTCTCTAGTTGTGAAAGAAAAAGCTGATGAAGTTCTGGTCAAAGAAACTGAAAACCCCGCAGAAAAGGGAAATTTGGAAATATCCGTAGAGGTTGAGATTGATCGATCCAAGTATGGATCGATCAATCCTGTTAAGGCAGGGATTGCCATAAGTTTAGATCGATCGATCCGTCGATCTCAGATTATAAAACTAAGGAGATCAATCGATCCATGCTTGGATCGATCGATCCCACTACCTAGAATGCTGAAACTCCAGTTCGAGTTTACAAACCTAAGGTTTCATACCTAGTGCAATCGAAGAAGTCTAGAAAAATATCTAGAAGATGCAAAGTGTAAGGAGATGATCCAAGAACTGACCGTTCGATTACCATTCTCTGATGCTTGTCAAATGATTCCTTCTTTAAGGAAATATGTCAGGAACATGCTTACGAGCAAGATCACTTTAGAAGAGGGAGCAATGATAATCACAGAAGAATGTAGCTCAATACTTCAAAACCGTATGCCTTAGAAACTTGGAGATCTAGGAAGATTTGTTCTATCAGTAGAGATTGGTGATATTACATTTGCAAGATCTCTTTGTGATTTGGGATCTAGTGTGAACCTTATGCCTCTTTATGTGGCTAAAAGGTTGGGTATGACTGATATAAAAGGCACCAAGATCTCACTCATTCTTGTTGATCGTTCTGTGAAGTAACTCGTCGGAGTTCTTGAGAACCTTCCTGTGAAGATTGGGATAGCTTTTGTACCAACCGGATTTTTGGTTCTGGAGCTTAGAAAAGAACAAAAAGATCCTCTCATATTGGGAAGACTCTTTTTTGCAACAGCTGGAGCTTTTATTGATGTGGAGAAAGGCAAGATCGATCTTCATCTCAGTGATATGGTTATGAAGTTGAATATCCAAGATGTTTTGAAGAAACTAGCTCTAGATGCCAAATCCTTTTGGGTAGACACCATCACAGAGGCTATTGAGGGAGTTTCTGATAACTTCTTACTTGATGATCCTTTAGAGATTGCATTGACTAACGCTGCTGATAAGTCTTTTTCCCTTAGAGATAATGTTTCAGGTTTTACCAAGATGTTAGACTCTAGTAGGAGTATTGAAAAGATTGCCAACCAAGTGGAATCGTTGGAGACAACTGCTAAGTCTCCACCTAAACTGTACCCTGCACCCCAAACTGATGAATAGAGCGAGCTGAAAGCTCCAAAACTAGAACTTAAACCTCTTCCAGCCGGGCTAAGGTACACATTTCTAGGTCCTAATTCTACTTATCCCATGATAGTGAATGCTGCTTTGAATAACGTAGAGACCGCCTTACTTCTTTCTAAGCTAAGAAAGTATCGTAGAGCTCTGGATTATACCTTAGATGATATCACTTGGATTTCACCAGACTTGTGCATGCATATGATACATTTAGAAGATGAATCTAAGAGTTCTGTTGAACATCAGAGAAGGCTAAATCCTAACTTATAAGATATTGTTAAGAAAGAGATAATGAAGCTTCTAGATGCAGGTATTATTTATGCTATATCCGATAGTAGTTGGGTTAGTCCTGTTCATATAGTTCCTAAGAAAGGGGGAATAACAGTGGTTAAGAACGAGAACGATGAGTTGATTCCAACTAGAACTATTACAGGTCATAGAATGTGTATAGACTATAGGAAATTGAATGATGCAACATGCAAAGATCATTTTCCTTTACCTTTTATTGACCAGATGTTAGAGAGATTGACTAATCACCCTTACTACTGTTTCTTAGACGATTATTCAGGTTTCTTTTAGATTCCGATTCACCCAGACGATCAGGAGAATATGATATTCACATGTCCTTTTGGTATTTACGCTTATCACATGATGCCTTTTGGTTTGTGTAATGCTCCAACACCTTTTCAGAGATGTATGATGTCTATCTTTACTGACTTTATTGAAGTTATCATGGAGGTTTTCATGGATGATTTTTCTATCTATGGTTCTTCTTTCGATGTGTGCCTTGCTAACCTGTGCATGGTTCTTCAGAGGTGTGAAGAAAAACATTTAGTGCTGAACTGGGAGAAGTGTCATTTCATGGTGACGAATGGGATTGTGTTAGGACACAAGATCTCTAAAAAAGGGATTGGAGTGGATAAGGCTAAGATAGAAGTGATGACTAACTTGCAAGCTCCTAAATGCGTTAAGGACATTCACAACTTCTTAGGTCATGCAGGCTTCTATAGGAGATTCATTCAAGACTTCTCGAAGATTGCTAGACCCCTTACGAAGCTGATGTGCAAGGATGTCAAGTTTGAATGGGATGACGATTGCCAATCTGATTTTTTATCGATCAAAGAGGCTTTGGTAAGTGCTCCTATTGTGCAACCTCANAACCAAAGGAGCTTTGGTAAGTGCTCCTATTATGCAACCACCGGACTGGGATTTTCCCTTTGAAGTGATGTGTGATGCAAGTGATTTCGCTGTGGGAGCTGTTCTTGTACATAGAAAGGATAAGAAGCTTCACATCATTTACTATGCCTCTAGGACTCTAGATATAGCTCAGCGCAATTATGCAACAACTGAGAAAGATCTCCTAGCGATTGTTTTTGCCTTTGAGAAGTTCAGATCCTATCTAGTAGGATCCAAAGTAGTAGTCCACACTGATCATGCGGCATTATGGTATCTCCTTTCTAAAAAGGATGCTAAACCTAAATTATTACTTTGGATTTTTCTTTTGCAAGAATTCTATTTGGAGATTAAGGACAATCAGGGAATTGAGTATGAAGTTGCATATCACCTTTCCCGACTTCAAGTCGAAGAAGACGTTCCTATAGATGATTCGTTTCCAGAGGAACACATTTGTGCAATAAGCACTATCGCGGATGCGAATTTCTCCATCCCTAGACCCCATAAAACTGATTTGATTACTTCATGGTTTAGAGCTTTTGCTAACTACTTAGCTGCTGATGTTGTACCACATGATTTCTCGGGATACCGCAAGAAGTATTTCTTAAGGGATGTCAGACATTACCATTGGGATGAACCATATCTCTACAAGCTATGTAAAGATGGTATGTTCCGGAGATGTTTGCCTGAAGAGGAGATTCAGAATGTTCTGTATCATTGTCATGATTCAGATTATGCTGGTCACTTTGCTACATTCAAGACGGTTTCCAAGGTACTCCAAGCAGGTTTCTAGTGGCCAACTATGTTTAGGGAGGCTCATGCATACATCTCTCGTTGCGATTCATGTCAGAGACAAGGGAACATTTCAAAGCGAAAAGAGATGCCACAAAACTTCATTATTGAAGTAGAGATTTTTGATGTGTGGGGAATTGACTTTATGAGTCCTTTCCCTGTTTCTTATAATAACCTTTACATTTTGGTTGCTGTTGATTATGTGTCTAAGTGGGTTAAAGCAATTGCTAGCCCCACTAATGACGTGAAAGTGGTACTAAAGATGTTCAAGTCTGTGATTTTTCCCAGGTTTGGTGTCCCTAGAGTTGTCATCAGTGATGGAGGTACTCATTTCATCAATAGGGTCTTTGATGGATTTCTTAGGAAGCATGAGGCGAAGCATAAGGTTGCATCACCTTATCAACCTCAGAAAAGTGGACAAGTGGAGGTTTCTAACAGGGAAATCAAAGATATCCTGCAGAAAACGGTAAATGGATCTAGGAAAGACTGGTCTTTGAAGCTTGATGATGCTCTATGGACATACATAACTGTATTCAAAACCCCTATTGGTACTACACCTTTTAACCTTGTATATGGTAAATCCTGTCACCTACCTGTAGAATTGGAGCACAAAGCTGCATGTGCTGTCAAGTTGCTGAACTTTGACATAAAGACCGCAGCAGCAAGGCGTCTCATTCACTTGCATGAAATTGAAGAGATTCGTCACTTAGCTTATGAGAAATCCAAAATCTACAAGGAAAGGACTAAGGCTGAACATGACAAGAAAATCATTCCATGAGACTTTCCACCAGGTGACCAGGTACTGCTGTTCAATTCTCGATTGAAACTTTTCCATGGAAAGTTGAAGTCTAGGTGGTCTGGACCGTTTGTGATAAAATAAGTGAAATCATATGGTGCAGTTATTCTTAATAATCGTCAAGGGAATGACTTTATGGTGAATGGACAAAGATTTAAGACTTATTTAGCCACCTCAGATCTTCTGGAGGAATATGAGATTTCTCTTGTTGATCCAACCTCTGTTTAGAGGTAAGTACCGTCAAGCTCATGGTATTAAACAAGCGTTGAGTGGGAGGCAACCCACTGTTTTGAGTCTTCTTTTGTTTAGTATTTCAAGTTTTGAGTCAATTTAGTTTTAGGATTACTAATTTTTAGCTTTTAGTTTTGAGTTCAAAGTGTTTCAGAAATTTAGGAAAAATGTGTTCTAATCGAGGTTTCACATCGATTGATCCATATGTGGATCGATCGATCCAGGTGCAAATGGATCTTACGTAAGTTGAGATCGATCAATTCTTGGTTGGATCGATCAATCCATCGGTATCTGATTCGAGGAAGCAGTCCGATCGATCGATCCATATTTGGATCGATCGATCCTTAAAACTGCAATTTTTACGTAAGTTCGGATCGATCGATCTGTCGTCCAGGTAAGTCAAAATTGACTTAAATTGAACAGGATTTTGGATGTTAAATCGGTTTTAATCAATTTAAACCGATTTTCGCCCTATTTCTTCTCCCCCATTCGATCCAAAACCCTTTTCCCTCCATTATCAACATTCAAACTTTTCAAAAACCTCTCAATCTCCTTCATATCTCAACGGATTTTTGCGTATCTTGAGCCTATTCACTCATTTTTTCGAGTTCTTTCCGAATACCAAACCAGATTTTCGATTCAATCAAGGTAAGCAACCCTTTTTCTCTTTGAAATTCCGAAAATTTTGGGGTTTTTAGGGATTTAGGATTTTGGTTGATTTAGAGATTGAAATTGATGGTTATGGCATTACTACATTTATTTGGTGTTTGATTGATACATGCATCTGGATTTTTGTTGATTTATGTCGAATTTTCAATTTTGATAAGTTCAGTTTGAGTTTTCAAAAGGAATTTTGGATTTCGTGGAATTTGGATGGTTCTAAGGAGTTGTTTGGATTGATTGAGAATGTGGAATGCTCTAGGATTGAATATGAATTGCTAAAATATGTCGGTTCAAATTCTATTGGTTTTGATTACGATTTCTTTTGAAAATTCTCATTAGGATTGTTTTAAAACCTTTGAAAATGTTTGTTTTGAGTATGAAACTTTATGATATGGATGTTTTGGATCAAATGAGACACTCATTTTGCTTTAAAGTCTTTTTTATTTTCAGGATGGATACACGTAACTTCGTTTACGGTTCGAAAGATTTCGGAAACGAGAGTGACGAAGGACCTCATCAACCAGAAACTACAAGGACAAGGCAATCCACTTGGAGCAGAACCACTAAGCAGACTCAACCGCAGACCGATCGCTCGAGTTCTGCTAGACCGCCAGCAGCGAAGAAGACAAAAGCAACCGCTAAGGAAAAGGTAAAAGCGGTCGCTAGTAGCAGCACCGACAACGATGAGATCGAAGAAGTCGATTCAGTCCTTGATCCAAGGTTCATTCAATCTCCATGGCCTCGGAAACCAAGGACGCGGTTCAACAATTGCCGCGTCAATATGGTGGTTTAAGAATTCAAAGGTCACAAAGGTTGGAAGGAGCGCAAGTTCTCAGACAAATGGGATCAATATGATTCCATGTTTTACAATGCTTTGATCAAGAGCAAGCTGAAGCTGACCCGGTTCGCCTATCATCAGACTTTGGCGACGCTAGGATTAGACGGCGATATTGTGGAGCTGTTCCACCAGATGGGTCTTGGAACCTTCTCGTTCCGAGACTACCCTCTCTATCCCGGCCTTGCGAGGCAATTTTTAGCCTTGTTCCGTATCCACACCCCGGTCCAGATCCATGGAGCCATTCATCGTCGAATCCGAGGTACAATTCTTTTGGTGCGGTATTCTTTACATGATTATGATGGTGGAGTTTGGTCCCATTTTTGGATTCCGGGATGAAGGACATCTACCTGCGTTGCTGATAACACTAGAATTTTAGGATTTTTACATAACATTTCTTGTCATTTTCTA
>OVBE01003693.1:0-26083 GCA_900406425.1 Iberis pinnata
TATATATATATATATATATATATATAAATAATTGGATACCCATGGATAAACCCATACCCCATATGATGGGTTTGAGTTTAACTTTTTCAACTAAAATAATATGATTTTTTGTTTGGGTTATTTGTAGACTAGTTTTTCTAATTTTAGGTTTCTTTGGGTTATTAAACCGTACTTTAACATCCCTACCCACAAATATTCATACGCAAGGCGCGACACTCACAAAAATTTTCTACATCAAAAGAAATTTAAGTCTCTTTTTTTCTTTTTTTGATAAAATGTAAATTATCATTATGTGATGAAGAGATACACCAGCTAAAAATAGTTTAGGTACATTCTTTTAGAGACCAAAAAAATTTAAAAGCCCCTAAATACCTTTCTCTAAAAATAGAGAAAATTTTCAAAAACCTCACAAAAATTGGGCTAAGCCCAAAACCCAATCCCAAAAACCCAAAGGACTATGGAACTAGGTTAAACCCAAGCCTAATATCCTAGTATCCCACAACCGCCGCCGCAGCAACCCTCGACCTTGTTTAACCGCCATAGTAAACTACTAACCGAGGAGAAACATCGAGCTAGAAGGCGAGAAACTCCCTTCTAAGTCGCAGCAATCTTGAAGAGCAGTTCAACGACGTTGTTCGCTATCAATCGTTATCCAGAAGAATATCCAAAGCAGCTGGCCACCAAGGATCGCTGTGGTGGTTGTCCAGACTGGAAAGGGTCCCACGTGCGCCTAGCGCCACCAAGGAGACCACCATAAGAGCACTAGAAGTAGAACCAAACCAAGATGAAGATCAAGGACTAGATCTGACACCAGGAATTCAAGGCAGAAATGAAAAGGTGGGTAGGAACACCTACACCGAAAGAGAGAGATGAAGTGCTTACGAGGAGATCAGGAAGAGCCTCCACCGATAAGAGAAGAGCCATATCGAAACTAAATCTGCTATCATCGAGGCCTTAGGAGATGGATGCCGCCGGGAGTGGGAGCGAAGAAGACTTTCGCCGTGGACAACTGATCATCACCGGAAAGCTGAAGGCGCTTCCAAGAAGTAATTCTAACTTCCAAAACGCCCGCCGCCGCTTGAAGGGACACTGGCAAGAGCCGGCGCAGATGTTGGGAGCACACCTACCACGATCCATGGGACTAGATCAGAAAAAAGGAGAAGAGATCTCCGCCACTTTCCTCATGTCGGAAAATTCTCTAAAACTAGAGAAAGTGACGATAAGAAAGAGAATAACATAGAGGTTTTTTTCTGTACTTTTTTACGACCGCAGTCTCTTCTTATCTACTTCCTCTTACCTGACTCTAATTGATTTTGCAGATGTTGACTAGACATCTTGTTCTTACATGTATATAGCTTCTATGCATTTTAGCAACAAGTTGCCAGTCGGGAGTCGTAATAACACATGAGCAAAGTATAGAAGTTTTGCAGAGCAGTTCCAATATTTATAGATGCAACATAATCTTCATAAATGTGCATTTATATATATTTCAAAATCATAAATACTAAACAACAACAAACTAAACTAAAAATCATTTAAACGATTATATAAACTAATAAAGTTGAACACATACCTATAATTCTTTGAAATAAGATGAAGAGAAGCATTCCAAAAAATTGAAAAGAAGCCCAAGACAATTTTTGCAAGAGACAAAATTTTTGGTTGTTGTTTAAGTTTTTCTGTATATCAAATTACTAATAATATTATTATAATATATATTTAAACTAGTTAATATCCTTTTGGACCTAAAGTCCAATTCATTATTAAAAGAACTTCACATATATTAAAATTATGAAAAGTTTAACAAATTTATAGTTTATTACAAACTATATTAGGTCCCGCGTGATATGCGGGTATAAGTAAATTATTTAGATTTAAATATGATAACCAGTGTTATTACATATTTTAATCGACGTTAAAATTAAAATTTAGTTATTATTAGTTATTTTGATCTGTAGTTTTTTTTACTAAACCGTTAAAACTAACATCAACATATGTTGCGGTTTTTAAGTTTAAACAAACATAAAAGTGTACATATATTTTTTCTCTTCAAATTTATATTATTAATCTTTTATATGTTATATATTTTAGTTATTTTAATCTTATAATTTATGTATAAAATTAATATTTTTCTTTTGTTATTGTGTAGTTACCATTTAAAAAGCAATAAATAATTTCTTTTGTTATTATTTTATTTAAAAAAGAATAATAAACTAAGAATAAGAAAGTTTCTATTACTGTAAAATACTACGTTGACACATGTCATAATCTTAATTAACAATGACACATGTCACGATTTAGTTAATTATAATTCACTTACGTGTCGCATCCACGTTAAACGCGTTCCAGCTTATATAATAAAATATATACAGAAGACATTTTTTAAAAAATGCACATATAATTGGATGCTCTAATCAATTGTTTATGTGGCTTATCCTATGGATGGTTGGTTGAAGTTTAAAGTACTATTTTTCATTTTTCTCCAATAATCTTCTAATGTAGTATTCGTAAATATGTTATAAATCATCGGATTTGGAAACTATATTTTAAAAATAAAAAATAACTTACGAAGCTCTTAACTCCACAAACAACAACATTGTCATAAATCGAGATTTTTGGTATGTCGAACTAACACTAAACAGAAAAAGAATAGCTCGAATATGTGGTTTCTTCGCTGAGAATAAACTGTTAATACACGAGAATGTCAAAATAAATGTAATCTAGAGTTACTCTTCTGAGTGCTTCAAATCCATAAGTGATGTTTAATTGAATAATTTTTGTATTCTGATTTAACTGGTGGCTATATACTTATCGTATATACTTTGACCGAGATTTTCGAAGATTCTCCCTTCACTTGTATATTTAAATGAGATGCATCTTTTTTCTTGGAAGTTTTTCAATTTATACATAGAAGGCTTAGTCCAAATACAATAGACTCAGACCCAATAGACCCATCCCAAACTGACTTGATACATTGAATAAAATAGGAGAACCGAATTTAAGTAAACCGGAACAAACCAGAAAAAATTAAACTGGAAACCCTTAAACGAGATTCATCTTAATCTCCTCGTTGTTGGGATATTTGTATTTATCACTTTTTAGATTGGTTATAACATTTCTTATCTTCTTATTTACCTTAACTTAGGTCCAAACAATCGGCTTATTTAGAGAGATTATATTAATATTATTCCCAACAGTTTTCCTCTAGTCTTCATTATATAGTAGAATTTGAGAAGTATATTATACGTTGGGATATTCAGCCAAAGAGTCTCATTTTTCAAAGGTTGGTACTTTTGCTTGCGTGTTGAATTGCTAGTAGCCTTAACTAAATTTTGCATGTCAAGATTTTTGAAAGTAATTTTAGGCGCATGGCCTGTTAATGCACGAGTGTAATAAACTGTCCAGACGTGAACTCTGGTGACTAGGTTGCATCCCATTGAGTCTTCTTGATTTATGATTGAGTTGTGGCTTAGCATAAAAGAGTCTGGTTATAAATTTAGTGCAAGTGCAAAATTAGTGTATGTTTATCAAGTAGACATTCTAGAAGGCCCTTAGTTTGTAAAGTAGGTCTCGCGTGTGCTATCGCCCTAGGTTTTGATTTGCACAATGTGGCAGATAGAAAACACAGTCTGAAGCATCTCTATCCAAATGCTAATGTCCCAGCCGAGAGCAATAGAAGACTTGAGTTGTCCATTTCTGTCTTCTTTTTTTGACTTACTTATTTAAGTGTATCTCTTGTACCATTTTAGAATAATTTTTTTTTTTTTTTGTTAATTGGGATTCTATTCAAATAAAGGAGCTAAACAAAGTTTAAAGCCCATCGGCCAGGCTTTTACAAAAGACTCATAATTGGGCTAAGCTTTAAGAACCCATTTGAACCAGAAAATTAATGAACCCAAAAGAAGTGTGAAGTGAAGAAGTTAATGCTCAAAGTACCAGACAAAGATGAAGCGGCACATCAGAAGAATAATTGGTGGGCATGTTGGTTAGTGGATGGCCGATTCCTATGCGATTTGAGCAGGCGCAGTGGAGAACCAAAGCTGTAACATCTTGGAAGATGTAATAGGCGAGCCATGGCGTAAGGAAGATAATATGTTCCTGATCAATATATACAATTGTTAGAAATACATGTCATATAATAAAGGAAAAATTGCTTACTTGACCTGGTTATTTGTACTAATTGATGAGATAACCCGACATTTTATTTAATTGGTAGAGATAACTTAATGTTTGATTAACCAAATTCTATCATTTGGTCATGAACAAACAAAATAGTAGGAAAAAATTAAATAGATGAGAGAGAAAAAATGTCTCCAGTATTTACGAAAATACCACCGCGTTTTTTGGTGGAAAAAAAATCTGCGAATTTTTTGAATGCAGATTTGTTTGGGTTGTAGATTTGTTTCCGCATATTTGTTTTTTGCAGATTTTATTTGCATTGTAAATTTGTTTCGTCGATATTTTTACGTCACGCCTACGCAACCGCAAACTCGTCGACGTCACCGCCGAATTTTTTCCTTTTGCAGATTTTTAGTCGCTGATTTTTAGATAACATTGCAGATTTGTTTACATAGCATTTTTTCGTAGAGTTTTATTGACATAGCAGATTTATTTACATTGTAGATATCTTTGAGACTGAAGATTTGTATTTTTTGCCTGCAGAATTGTTTGTTGTCCCTGCAGAGTTATCAGTTTCCGAAATTGCCAGGATAACCCCTTTGGCCGCAATTTTATGTTAAATCTGCAATGGCCGCAGATTTAATGCACATGATACCGCATATTTTTTCCTTACTCATCTGACCCTAACGTTACCGCAGATTTGTTTGCCGCAGATTTTTGTAAATCCTTTGACCGCAGATTTTGAATAATCTGCGGTGATTGTACTGCCGATATTGAAAAATCGTGGCCGATTTTTGATATTGGTGAAATCATACGACGCGTTTTACACCTAACGTAGAGTTTCTTTGCCCACTAAACTTTTCTAAGTGGCGAACTGAAACGACGTCGTTTCAAATCTATTAAGTGGTCATATCATACGACGTCGTTTTCGAGTGTATTGCAGAGATGTTATATGCGTTGACCGCATATTTTGAATAATCTGCGGTGATTGTACTGCCGATATTGAAAAATCGTGGCCGATTTTTGATATTGGTGAAATCATACGACGTCGTTTTATGCAGATTTGTTTGCCGCAGATATTGGTGAAATCATACGATGTCATTTATTGCAAAGATGTTATGTGCAATGACCGCTGATTTTGAATAATTTGTGGTGATTGTACTGCCGATATTGAAACGAAAGTTACATATGGATTTCATGCACATAACGAAACGAAAGTTACATATTATTTGGTAATATTTGGATTATATATCGTTCTATCAATTGACGAGATAGACCGCTAGAAAAGATACAATGACATCAACCATAACAACACAAAGCACATTCATCTTCTTCTGCAAATCTGCCATGTCCGCTTTACTCTTAAGCACATGGTCTTGCAAAGCTTATAATTGTTTTACCTTATTCACCTCTTGTACAAGAGCGGTCTCAGTCTGCTCTCGAACATTTTTCATTTCTTCAATGACTGCCATGTCCCACCACTTCCAAACGTGGCACCCACCATCCTAAGACATTAACAATCAATAGGAGTATGCAGTTGAAAGAAGAAAACCCTAAAATTGCAGTTTTATATTTTTATTGCAGTTTTGTAAAAAAATCGGCAATACAGAAAGAACTCTGCAATTATAAACAAAAATTTGAATCGTTGCAATTTTATTTATTTTTGTAAACAAAATTGCTGTACAAATTCGAAAAACACTCTGATTACACTTACATTTCGATTAGGACATGTGGTAGAACAACCGGCCCTGATTCGGAAAGAGATTGGCGCTTTCGAGGATAACATCCTCACCACAGTAACACACCACCGACGCCTCATATTCGGAAGGGTCCATACCATCGAATTGCATTCCAATCGGAGGAGTAGGGCTGTTCACCTATTCTTCGTCATTTGAATGATGACATAAACCATGCGCTTCCTGTTCATTGCTAAGGCTGTAGCTATATGTCCCCATATCGGAAATCTTTACACAAATTGCAAACAAACAATATCTCAATTGACTCCCAAAAGAAAGATTATACCCTAAAATTGCGACACACAAAATGAAATAAAAACCCTAAATTATGCTTTTATCAAAAATGAATTTTTACAATAGGAGACGATTAAAACGACGTTGTTTTGACGATTTTGAATCATAAATTATTTATGTTGCAGTTTTTTTTTTATTGCAGTTTTGTAAACAAATCGGCAATACAAAAGAACTCTACAATAATAAAGGAACCTCCAAATGCTTTTGTGTTACGAAAAAAAATCCTCGACTTTTTACAATAGGAGATGATTAAAACGACGTTGTTTTAACGAATTTAAATAATAAATTATTTTTGTTGCAGTTTTGTAAACAAATCAGCAATAAAAAATAACTCTGCAATAATAATTCCTCCAAATGCTTTTGTGTTACGAAAAAACTCTTCAACTTCTTATAAAATCATAATTAAAGAATGCCATAATTAAATGAACTTCCAAATGCATTTTGTGTTACCAAAAAACTCTGCGACTTCATAAATAATTAACCATAAGTAAAGAAGGCCATAATTAAAAAAAGCCTTAATTAAAGACTGTGACAGAACACAAAGGGACTTGAACAATCGCACCAGTTCCTTTACAACCTTTCAGTTTCTATATATACTGTCTAACAGAGGAAAAAATTGTTATCGCTCTCTTCTCGTGAAATAAAAGCTTGTACAAAAAATGGACAAGGACAAACAATTCATGGTGGACAACAAGCGATCCAGAAAATGACAGGTTGTTCACTGATTCATATATTTCTGTATTTCTTATTACATTTCAGTACATACCACTAATCTTTTCTTTGGTTTGTTGTAGGCAACGATGGACGAGGATGATGAGTACGTGAGTGTTGAAAATCCATAACGCGCACAAAATCGAGAAACTCCACAAACATTACAAGGGGATGATGGATAGGATGGAGAAGCGCATGAAGGTGAAGGATGACGCTTTTCAAGCTCGGGTGAAATACGAACGGAAAAACGCTAACGTGTGTCTTCTAATGAAGCAGATCTCGGCTCAGGATTTTGACATCGGTTCTGAATTGAATAGGTTGTCGGCGAGGGAGGATAAGCTGTACGAAGAATGGGCGCTGATTGAAATCCTGGATGTGGGATTTGAACGGGACGGGTCTGGAGGACCATCTAGGGGATAAAACTCCTTGTTAATATCGTTGTTGTTTTATCTTTTTATGAAAATTTGTTTTTTTAATACTTATTGAACCCGGTTTAATTTCTAATTTATTTTAAACTTCCTCCCAATTGTTCTTTGTTCTGATTGTTAAGTTGCAATTGATTGTTTTGTTGTTAAGCGGTTAACGAAAATTACCTCTTTGCTTGTTAATCCAATGCAAAAATAACTCTGCAACGAGTAACCATTTGCATTGCAGTTTTTTTGAACTTTTGTTTTTTTGAAGGGAAGTTTAACCAACTACTTAAATATGTTATTCAACAACCCCGCGACACAACAATTAATCTGCAATATATCACTTTCACGTAGTAACATGCTCTACATGCTGCGAGAATGTAGATATAGTATGTTGTTTGCACTATTAACACAAATGTTGTGCACGACAATAACTTGTTGAAATAGTACGACCAGCATACGATGCATATTTTACAACATGTAGAGCTCGTTATTACATTCAATGCCAAAACATAATCTACAAGGTTGGAAGAAAACCCCTTATTGGAAATAAGTCTTTAACCAGGAGAAAAAGATACATCGTCACATTTAAAAAAGAAAAAAGGAACAAAGCACAAATAAGACACAAAGAGAGTTAAACAAATTTCCCACCGCCACCGACCATCTCCGCGAACATACTAATTGTTGTTTCGTCCCCGAAATCCAACTGGAAAAAACTCATTTATCAGTTCGGCAATTACACATGAAATAAATCTGCAACACAAAAGTTAATTTGCAACCAAAAAATAGTAAAATAATTCTGCAATGCAGTAAAAAAATCTGCATATATTATAATAAATACCGAATTAGGTGTCTGATTTGGTCCCAGGCGGTGGCCTTCGTACACAAATCGGACAGTGTTATAGGTTAGGTAATTTTTCTCGCAATGGTGAGCCATGAGTTTCTTCATGCGTGTATGAACACGCATTGCATAAATGTCTTGCACTCCCTGCTGGTTTTGGACAATGACCCTCACTTTTCTGTTGTATTCTAAGGAACTTGATGCACTCATGATCTCAAAGTGGATGTAGACCTATTTTCTAGAGAGAAAGAAGGTTTGGATGCGGAAGATATATTGGAGACGAAAGGAAATTTATAGCCTGACTAATTTCAGTTTTTTTAATTGAATAAATACTTTAAAAAGTAAAATATTTATTACTAGGTCAGAACCTACTTTGGAAAACGCTCTAGATTTTACTATATTTGGTCAAACACCTAGTCTGACATACGGAAAACCTAAACTTAATTTGACAAGACAATACCTTGATTGTTGCAAATTTCTTGTAATCGTTGCAGATTTGTTTGAAAATGTTGCAAATTTATTTTGAGCATTGAGATTTGTTTGTGTTGCCGATATGTCTTAAGTATTGCAGATTTAGTTCGAGCATTGCAGAATTTTTTCGAACCTTGCAGATTTGTTAAACTCTTCGGTTCCTTGTTACGGTGCATGATACGCCATCGTTTTCTTGTTAACAGTACCCCTTCGGTAGATTTACCTTGGCCGTACATCTCCATCCCTGACATCTTCAATTTCCAGGTACCAGTATCGAGAACTTCAATTGCCGCAACGACCGTCGACATCTTTAATTGCCGAAACCACCATCGAGATCTTCACTTTCTTAGTTTTGATTCGTTAATTGAACTGATGAAATGACGCATGTTCAACTTATGCTTGTTTGTGGGAAGTGGACACTTAGTAATGGTAGGAAATTGTTTGTTGTCGACAGCGATCGAGGGTCTACGTCGATGTTAGCTGAAGAGAAGTTAACTTTCAATGAATTGATGGATATGGTACTTACTATGAAATACAGAAAAGCCTTTACGATGTCAATTTGAGCTACATGTTACCTAAGAAGGTTTTGAGTTGCTTACCTCCGGATCAACCTCTGGTGTATGTAAGCAATACCAGACATTTAAGAACATTCCTATGTCAGTCGAACAATGTACCAGTTCGTCTTTGTGTTGAGATCAAAGAAAAGGCTTCACCTAGCTCAAAGGGTGGAGCTACTGAAGTTCTAAAAATGAGAAGTCCTGCAAGAAAGGGACCGCAAAGAAGACATCCTCCGAAGGAGGAAGCTGTTTCAGAAGATTCAGAAAAAGAGAGTGCAGAGCAATTTGATGAGAAAATATTTGATTATTGCGATGATTTTGACGGAATAGACTCTGGGGATGAGAATTTCGGAGAGTATGGAGTTAGTGCTGACGAAATGGAAGAGATAGAGAAAATGGAGAAGATGTGTGTGTCAACCGTATACATAAGTGACGGTAATCGTCAACACCAATTACGAAGTTTCCATATTGATTCTTTCAAAATACGAGTTGGTGATAGTTTTGACACAAGGGAGCAATTTGAGGAGAGGTTGAAAATGCTGACTATGATTGAGAGGTTCGATTACAACGTTTATAAATCCACACCCTACTTGTTAGTAGTGAAATGTTGGGTAAGCGGCTGTTCATGGAAACTCCGAGCAACACCAATTGACGATTGGCCCAGATTTCATGTGCGTACTTACACTTCATAACATACATGTTCTGTGACGGAGAGAGCGTCAAGAATAAGACAGGCAAGTGCAAAGATACTAGGAATTATGTACAAGGACTATGTTGGTGGTTTCGAGCCTAGTGTGTTGCCTACACACGTTTCAGATGCTTTGAATAAATGATTTAACATCATGGCAAAAGATCTATATAATTTATATTACTGTTGCAGATTTTCAGTTACACTGCAGATTTTTCACATACATTGCAGATTTATTTTCATTTACGTTTTCATTCATGTTCTAGGTAGACTACTGGAAGGCTTACAAAACACTAAGGCATGCAAGGGATTTGGTAAGTGGCACTCATGAGGAAGGATACCCATATTTACCTGTATATTTGTACATGATTAAAAGAGCCAACCCGGGAACACATGCCATGTACTCCGTAGATGAAGACAACAGATTCGAGAATTTGTTCCTTTCATTTAGTACAAGTATCAATGGATTTCAGTATGTTCGAAAAGTAGTCGTTGTGGATGGAAATTTTTTGCAAGGAAGGTATAAGGGAACACTGCTTACCGCAACATCACAAGATGGGAATTTCCAAATTTTTCCCCTGGCGTTTGGAATTGTTGATACAGAAAATGATGAATTGTGGGAATGGTTTTTTAGGCATTTACGTTCCGATATTCCAGATAACGAAAGTCTTTCCATGATATATGACCGTCACATATCCATAGGAAGAGCCATTGGCTTAGTGTACCCAAAGAACAGTCGTGGTATATTCACGTACCATTTGTACCACAACATATTAGTTCGCTATAGGGAAAAAAAGCATTCAGTTTGGTTAAACAGGTTGCATATGCGTTCAGACTCTCAAAGCGCATACGCCAGGTTTCAAGAGCTCAACCATGAACTTCACGAGTACCTTGAGAAAGCGGATGTCAAATTATGGACGCGCGTGCATTTCCCAGGGGATAATTAATTTATTAACAAGCAACATGTCTGAAACAATGAACAAAGTACTATCGCCGGCAAGGAATTTAACCATCGTGCGGCTTCTAGAAGTTATAGCGATGATGACAAGATGATTTGCTGGCAGGAGGGCAAATGCAATGAAAATGAAAACACAATTATCCTGTGGAGTTGAGAAATTGCTAGAGGTAACACCTACAACAGATAACAATTGTGTTTCCATTTACGGTTCATCGTACAATAAGTAGTACGTGTATGTTTGCAAAATCGTGTGGAATATGCTAAGCTTCTATCAGTTTAGGAAATTGATGCATATCAAGTTCAAGTAACAGGTCATACATCAATACATATTGTCAACTTAAGAGATAAGAAGTGTTCATGTCGTAGGTTTGACCTGGAGCGAATACCATGCGAACATGAAATTTCAGCTGCAGAGAAATGACAAGTATCTCGTATTTCTTGTTGTGACCCATACTACTCGAAGGCCTACCTAGTGAATTCTTACTCAACACCCATTATGCCTAGATATTTTGGAGAACCAATATCGACCGATGTTTAGAAAACTGTAAAACTTCCACCTGTTAAGCCACAACCAGGTAGGCCAAAGAAGAGAAGAATAAAGTACGCATTATAGATAGCTTTCAAGAATAAAGAAAACGCCTGCAGATTTTATCATAAGACGGGGAATAATCGAAAAACATGCAACATGCGTTAATGAATTCCTCCCTTTTAATAACGTTGAACAATAATATAAAAGGTTAGTTTGTTTTCAATAAACAATGTGCAATATAGATGAAAAACTTGCAATTATTATGGCAATTGCACATATACATAAACTAAATCAGCAATATCATGTCATGCATATAATAAATCTGCAATAATGTTAACAAATCTGCAGATGATGAATATGCAATACAAATGATAAATCTACAAGAACATAATTTTTTTGGCAATTGCACACACACATATGCAGGAAAGTGGATAATAAATCTGCAACTGATAATTAAATTTGCAAAACGATAATTAAATCTCAAATGCAGAAAATAATTATGCAAAAACAGATAATAAATCTGCAATACAAATAATAAATCTGGATTGCAGTTAATAAATATGGAACACTAAAATTACTCTGGCATTTTCGCGGATAATTATTTTGCAATACAGATAATAAATCTGTAATATATATAATAAATATGTATTGTAGTTAATAAATCTGCATCACCACAATTAATCTGGCATTTGCGCATATACATATAACAAATCTGCAACACCGATAACAAATCTGCAATACGGATAATAAATCTGCAATACGAATAATAAATCTGCAATGCTGAATAAATCTATATTGCAGTTAATAAATATGCAACACCACAATTAATCTAGCATTTGCGCAGATATAGATAACAAATCTGCAACACCGATAAAAAATATGCAATACGGATAATAAATCTGCAATAATGAAAAAAATATGCAATACTTAAGTAAATTGCATACTTTATCAAAAATTTTAACTGTTTTTTGTCAACTTTCCATCATTTACGCAAGAGTTGACATATGTTTTGATTGGACTTTTATCTTCCAACCGTAGACATTACTACCCCCTCACATTCCCATTCATAAATGTATCTTAAACGGTTATTTAAGGGTTGATTTCCTAATCTTTCATAAAAAATCACAAGTATTAAACAATTGTAAGGTGTCATGGATATAGGAAAAGTTGTGGCGATGGAGGACGTAGAAGATCTTCATGCAAAGGAACCGAAGTCACTACACAACCATTACAAATAAGTGATTGTCATGCTCAACCAACAAATGAAAGCGAAGGAGGAAGCCATTGAGTGGAGGATGAAATATGAGCGAAAGAACGCAAAGTTGTGCCTGTTACAGAAGCATATCTCGGCCGAGAAGCTAGAGGCGAGAGAGGAAGTTCTTGAGGAAAAATGGAGGAGATCAAAATACCGTTGGTAGTTTGGAGAAGATGTGTGGCAGATTCAGAGGTTTTGGAGGACCGTCTGGAGATGAAGAAGGTTAATAAAGAGCTGTTGTTAGTTAATGTTTCTCGAAGTTTATGTTTAAAATGTTCTCAATCCTGTTCTCAATCATGTTCTCAATCAATTAAATGACATGCTTGTGTGTTTCAAACAAATGTGCCAACATAAAATAACAACGACTGAAACTTAAAAGAAAAAAGTGCAACACAAAATTTAATCTGCAACAAAAAAAAATCTGCGAAACAAAACAAATATGCTACACATGATAAAAATCTACAACATAAATCTGCAACGTACAATAAATGTGCATCACAATACAAAGTGTGCAACTTCATATATAACATTTTTAACATTTTCTAACAAATTTACATTAGCACTGAAACGAGTGCATTACTTGTCCGTAGGTCAAACATAATTATCCTTGAGATGCATATATTCAAGCTCGGCCCGCCGTGGTAATGGATTTGTTGAAGCAAATTTTGACCCCCAAGGTATTTAAGCAAATAACTCAGCACCGTATCTTTCCCCGATGGACTGAATATTCTCGTCGCATAGACCATCAAACGTCCATCCCAGGGCAAGACACTCAATGTACTTGAGAGTGAAAACACCACAATCTCCTGGTTTTTGGTTCACTGGTGTATCTTTTTGAATTCTAGAAACCTCAAACTGAGCTCCTGAATAGTGCATACCTGGAGGGGCCAAATTATTAAGAAATATGAAATTGACACAACAATTTTGACAGAACCATATAGGTTGTATACAAATATCCTTCTCTCCGGAAATGGTTGGGATAAAGTCATATACAAATATCCTTCTCCCCGGATAGTTGACATCGATGGCAGTCCAGTGATTATGATTAATATTGACACAACCATATAGGTTGTCAATGTCTGTCTGCCAAATCTTATGAGTTTGTGAGTTAGGAGAACTTTCACCATTGTATTGGTTATAATGGTCGTCCCTAAATATGAAATTTTGGAGATTTTTGGAGAAATCACCGTAGTCGTTTAGCCAATAGTTCAAGGCCCATGGATCCCATAACCCAACTTTGTCTCTGTAAGGCGAGCTTGGCCGCATTGATCTCAACCTAAACATAGTCAACACTTCTTCTATGTGCTGCAAGCAAGCAGAGAAGTAAACGTAAGTTGAGACTTTAAAATGGTCCAATCCAACAGATAAACCTGCTGAATATAAAATAGTAGATACAAAACTGCAATTACTCATAGAATTTGCAAGCCATCCATAGTCGTCTTCGGGCCACAAGAGCCTAGGTACAATCATTAATTTAAAAAAATGAACATCAGAATGTGAGCTTCTTATCGGTTGTCGCCTGTAATCAGGATATGAAGATGTCAAAACAAATCTGCATCACAAAATAAAACAATTCTCCAACACAAAACAAAACTACAACACAACACAACACAAAACAAAACTACAACACAACACAAAACAAATCTGCAAAACAAATAAAAACTGCAAGACAAAAGAAATCTGCAAAACAAAACAAATATGCAAAACTAAACAAGCCATTATGGTGGAGGTTGCGTGATACGTACTCCTCAGCTTCAATCCATTCCTTCAACGCCTGCAGCTTCTCCTCTGCCACCATCTCCATTGGATCATAGATATTTGCTAAAGATACACCACCTAGTATGATGCATTTGACGGTAGAGTTTCCTACGTAAGGTGAAGCCTGAGTAGCTGTCAAAGTAGATACTCTCTTTCCCAATAATGCCAGCGGTTCCTTAGATAATAGAGTCTTGGTCAAAACATCCAGTTTTTTCCCAACATCAGCCACTTTCCTATCATCGGAATCGTCATCTGAAGTAGGTGGTCCCTTTTTTAAGACATCCTTTTGAACCGGCTCAGAAATATCTACAACAAAATCAGAGTCAGTTGTGTTGTGTTTCACCAGTTTCTTTGGATTATTAGGCTTCTTATTAGGGTTCTTATTAGGCTTCTTCTTTTGCCTCTCGTACATCTTTTCCTTTGTAACCTTCCTTTCCTCCTCTTTTTTGTTCATCGTTTCCACACCAGGTGTTACCTTCGTAGGCATTGCATCTACCCTTTTTTTCGAAGCATGGGATCCTTGGCCAGTTGTCTTTCTCTTCAATTCCAAATTATGAGCAGGAAAATTATCCTCACATTTCTCTGGATAGCTCAGCCAAGACTGCTTAGAAAATATAATCTCCTGTTATAAAAAACAAAAGTATGAGATTTATTTTTGAAAAGGCATATCACACTCACCGGCGTCTCTGCTTCCAAATCCAAATGTACTAGTTGAGTAGACCTTCCTTTTCCCTCCTTTAACATCCGCACATCACCTTGTAGTGCGTCAATCTTACCTTCCAAAATAGTGAACCGATGGTTCATAGTTGCTTCAATCTTTCCAACTAATGTGGTCACGGACTGAACCAACTTCATCACTACCTTGTCACCACTAACCTTCGAAGGCCCTTGTTCAACTTGTTCTTTAACCTTCTTTGTTTTTTTTTTTTGTTTTTAGTCTCCTTAAATTTCCTATTTTTTCCTCCCTCTTCAGCAAACATAATCTGAGATTGATTAATTTCAATAAGCCATTGGTTTGGGACCAAGGCATCCTTCATGAGATCTTCAATCAACTTATCAAGCCTAGGATCATCTTGAAGATTATTGCCAGGACAAATAGGGTACATTTTCTCCATGGAGACTGGGATCATATGTCTGACACGAACCTACCAAACACTAAATGAATTTGTATTCAAGCATGATACTAAATAAAATAAGATTTCTACAAAAATAATCCGGCAATACAAAAATAAAACTACGATAGGATAAACTGTAGTATAAAGTAAAACTGCAATATACAATAAAACTGCAACATAAAATAAAACTCCAATGTTAAATAAAACTGCAAAATAAACAAATTCTTCAATGAAAATACCTCTTTGTGATTTTGTATTTCATCAGCAATGAAATCAGCAAACTTAAATCGTGTACGAGAACCCTGCCAATGGAGAAGAGATGGTCCTTCACTATCATCTCTTCGATTCCCCACCAAAACCCCTAAACTAGGAACTGAATCAGACACCCATATGTAAAATGCATGATCAAACCTTGAATGGTTTGAGAAGAGTTCTGGAAGCCGGTAGTCTTTATGGAATCTACCAAATAGGTGAAAGCTTCTCTACCCCAAGGATACTTGTCAAAATTATCTTCATCAAGGACTCTCTTCGCAAGGGTAAATGGAATCCTTGAACCTGCATGAATGCCACAAATGAAAACATGTATGCAGCATAACCTACACAACATCATCCTTTCCCGAAGATTTCATTTCCCAGGTTTTACACTTGATATTATCGTATCTAACTCGTCAAGTGTTGGAGTTTCCCCATATGATTTTCCCATTTTTTGCAAAAAGTATGATGATCAATATCACATACGTCTGATGGGTCACATGGCTCACAATTAAGGCTCGTTATCTCTGCAAACTCGTTGAGAGAAAACCTTAGTCATGCTGTTAATTATAGACCATATCTCATGTGTATTGCTGACAGATAACTGATGGCACAAAAATATCGGACTGTGGAAGATGAGAATACATAGTTCATGTCAGTCAATTTCAAGAAAACACCAAATGATGTTTCCTTCAGCGCTTCCCAAGCAGCATCCCCTATTTTGCTTTTATGGTCACACAGCCTTTTGCAAAACGAGAAGTGGTTGATGCTTCTATCGCCGACCTCGTCAATATTATCATACAATTTAGGTGGATATCCAGTCATACCTATGTAAAAATTTTGAAGACACCATAAATCAATACGGTATATACCAACAAAAATGCAAAATATGCCATTCAACATAAATCTGCAATGGACAATTGAAACAATTGAATAAATCTGCATTTGAAACAAA
Source organism: Iberis pinnata (assembly GCA_900406425.1). Lineage (NCBI taxonomy): Eukaryota > Viridiplantae > Streptophyta > Magnoliopsida > Brassicales > Brassicaceae > Iberis > Iberis pinnata. The sequence goes on from OVBE01003693.1 coordinate 16,650, forward strand.
TATCTGCAATTGACAAATTAATAAATCTACAATGGACAAATGATTAAATCTGCTTCGAAAAAATAATTTAATCTGCAACTGAAACAAATATCTGCAATTGACAAATTAATAAATCTGCAATGGACAAATGATTAAATATGCTTCAGAAAAATGATTAAATCTGCAATTGAAACAAAAAACTACAACTCAACAAAAATATGCAATGAACAAATAGAAATTTGTATTTCATAAATCGGCAATAGAGAATAAAAGACTGGAATAGAATTAAAAAATGCGAAGAAAATCTTCCACATTACTCACCTGCGATGTCACGGGGAGGACGACAAAAACAGCGAAGACGAACACAATAGAAAGGACAGCGAGGTATCGAAAACCCTAGAACGGACAGCGAAGAGGAACACGTAAGGCAGAGACGGAAACAGAGAAAGAGAAGAAAATGAAGATGGGGAAGACGCAAACGGAATGGATGAAACTGCGAACACGGTGACAGAGACGAAATGGAAGACGATGATGGTTAAGGTTTCAAAAATTGGAAATAATAGAGGTTTCAAATATCGGCAACAATCGAGGGTTGAGGTTTCAAAAATGACGATTTTTTTCTCACTTTAGGTTGAATTAATTTATTTTAGGTTGAAAAAATAATTCAAAATGGCAAAATTGTAGTGTTTTCAAAAACTGAAGTATTTTTGACCTTTTACCCAAAATGTTGGGTTAGTCTAGTCATGCCTCCAACCAAAGGTCATGTAAAAAATTAAAGTAAAAAGTCATTCCGACTAATTTACTCTATACTAAATAAAGAAGAATTCCTTGAAATACCATCAAAAGAAGTTCAAATTTCAAAAATACTATACTCCCAAAAGTTCCAAAAATACCACATACTTCCAAATGTTCCAAAAATACCACACAAATAAAAAATGAATTATAAAGGATTAGAATTTAAATTTTTGAGTTTGGGTTCACTAATTAGAGTTTAGGGTTTAGTTTTGAAGGGTGTGAGTTTGGTTTTGGGTTTAAATTTGAAATTTTAAATGTATCTTACATTTGTGGTATTTTTGGAACTTTTGGGAGAGTGGTATTTTTGGAATATACCTAGGCTTTTTTGGTATTTTTGAAAATATCCCATAATAAATTCATACAACTTTTATAAAATAATAATAATAATAATAATAATAATAATAATAATAATAATAATAATAATAATAATAATAATAATAATAATAATAATAAAATATAATATAATGAAGAAATATAACATTGTGCATTGTGCATAATGCATATTCAATTCTAGTTGTAATATTATGTTTCTAAATTACCAGACTAAATAACATAATATAAGAAAGATCTCTCAGTAAATTAAGAATATTTAGATATTAATAAGGCTGAATAGATGAAAAGTATCATTTAAAACATGTAAACTTCTGGTCCAAGAGACTCCCTTTGGTGGCTTAGACAACTCTCCCTGGAACAGAAGGTTTAAACAGTGTAAAGATTCTAATTGAGTGGTTATCATTAACAGATCCTGATACTACAGTAAGCTTCCCCTAATCTCTCAAGAACAGGATCAATCCGATCAAGAGGAAGATTAACTTAGCAATAAGTGCAATCAAAGTGGTCAGCAAGTTAGGTACACATTTAAAGTCGGTAATAGCTACAGCGATGGATGAATCCATCCACTCAGATATGCAATCAATGAACCTGAACGAGACCGAGGAAGAAGCGTTTATCCTTCAAGATTTACCGGAGCATAGCTCGATGGAAAGAAACCACATAAGTATAATCGGGAAGCTACTCAATCCAACTTGTCAAAAAATGTCAAGCTTAATCAAGGATATGCCGCGCAAATGGCAGTTGTACGACAGAGTCAGAGGAGTGGCCCTCACCAGAGACCGATTTCAATTCATCTTTAAACATGAGCTTGATCTGGAGCGTGTCCTGGAAACCTCGGTATGGACCTATAACTCATGGTCTATGGTTTTGGAGCGATGGACTGCCAATCCACCGGAAGACTTCCTGCGGTTCATCAAAATTTGGGTAAGAATCCGCAATATCCCAGTTAATCATTATAAGGAAGAAGCAATAAAGGCCTTAGGTAGCATCATAGGTGAAGTTGAAGAAGTGGCTTTTGACCCAATGGCTTCACAAGAACAAGATTATGTCCGAGTTAGAGTGAAGTTTGATACACGAAACCCTCTAAGAAGAGCCAGGAAGGTGAGAATTCCATCAGGAGAAGAAGTAACCATCTTTTTTTACTATGAAAAAATCCAAAAAAGATGTTACAATTGCTAGAGGTTAACACATGAGAAAGAAAACTGCCCTCTCCTACAACAATCACCAGAACCATCTTCTAACAGCAAATACTCTCAAGTTAAAGTGGACAAGTCCCCTATACAAAAGTACCTCTAAGAAACTGACCCCCTCTTTGGAGTCCTGACAGAAGATCAGGTTAATGAAAATCCTCTTACAGGGAAGCTCAAAATTGCACCGGAAGTCATGGAACATATGAGGCTCTACCTATTGGCTTCAACAGGAGCAGAACGCCTAATCCGAGAAGAACGTGTTAAAGCCACGGTTGCAGAGGCTGAAAAGAACCCAGCCACACAAAAAGCTGTCTTAAGCCTTGAACCCCCAATTAGAGTTTCAAGAGATCTTGACAAAGGAAAAGGAATAGTCTTCGACTTCTCTCAATCTCCAAGTGGAAATCCCCCTGATGAAAGCAATCCTCCTTCTGGAAAGCTATTATCAGCATCTATCAAGGCAGCTTCAGCTCACCAAGCTCCACATAATCAACAGCAGAGCCTCTCTGTTTGGGACAGAGTACAACTCCCTGGAGCTGACTTAACCTTCAAGGCAGGATCTACAGTTATGAGCCAACTATCTTCTTACACTGGCTCATCCGGATCCAAGAATAGGCAAAAAGGCAGAAGAAGGAGACCTTTCAAAGCAAGAAGAAACAAAGAGCTCAATTTAAGACCAACTAAATCACAAGGGGAAGAACATGACTCTAGCTGGTCATCAGGATCCATCAAGAGGAAAAGTCATATGGAAGAGACAGAGGATGGTACACACCCAAAGAAAAAGGCAAGTAAGGTGATCCCCCCCCCCATGGGATCACCTGAAGCATTATGAGTATGGTATCCTGGAATTGCCAAGGTATTGGTTTTGACAGGGACCTGGCAATTCCATACTTACGGGATATCAATAGATCCCACCTCCCTGATTTGGTGTTTCTTATGGAAACATTGAAGACCAAGGACTATCTACAAGACCTGCAAATTATGTTAGGATATGATAGGCTGTTTACCCTAGAGCCTGGTGTAAATAGTAGGGGTTTAGCTCTGTTTTGGAAAAACAACCTGAATGTTCATATTTTGGATGCTGGCAGGAATGTAATTGACCGTCATGTTTGCTATCAGGATATAACCTTTTTTGTAACTTGTATATATGGTAATACTAATCATCAGAGAAGACTACTCCAATGGGAAAGAATCAGTAGAATAGGAGTCAACAGGAAAGGCAGTTGGTGCATCATGGGAGATTTTAATGAGATTAGGCACAATGGGGAAAAGATAGGTGGGCCTCTGCGTTAACCATCCTCATTCCTGCCCTTCAACAATATGCTAGAAGCATGTAGAATGCTGGAACTAGAGTCCACAGGTAACCCTTTTACTTGGTCAGGAAGAAGGTACTCCCTTTGGATCCAGAGCAAACTAGATAGGTGCTTTGCCAACTCAATGTGGAAAAGACATTTCCCTGCAGCCAAACAACTGTTCATGGATAAGCGTGGCTCTGACCATAGACCAGTAGTGATTCAACTAGTAGAACAACAGCAAAGCCACAGAGGAAGGTTCACTTTTGATAGAAGGATGCTAAACCAAGTGGAAATCCACCTGATAGTGAGAGATAACTGGCACTGCTAAACTCATCTGGATTCCCCTTTTCACATATCCCATAGACTGACCAATGTCAGGAAAGCCTTAAGCAAATGGAAAAAGAATCATCACCTTAACTCCAAGGCTAAGGCCAAACTGATTGAAGCAGCCCTTGAAGCAGAAGTTTCTTCATACAACCCAAATCCATCAAAGTTATACGTGTTAAAACAGGAATTAAAATCTGCTTATAGAGAAGAAGAACAATTCTGGAGGCAGAAGAGCAGAGAGCAGTGGCTAAAAGAGGGAGATGCAAACACCATCTTTTTTCATGCCTCAGTAAAAGCTAGAAAATCAGTCAATAGACTTGAAGTGTTAACAGATGATCAAGGTGTGCATCATAGAACAGAAGTGGCTAAAGGAAAGATTGCATGTGACTACTTCAAGGACCTGTTTACATCATCCTCCCCACCCAACTTACAACCTTTCTTTCAAGATTTCCAGCCAAGAGTCACCAACCAAATGAATGAGGCTCTGAATGAGAGGATCACCAGATCAGAATTCTTCAATGCAGTGAAATCCTTAAAGACAAAGAGCTGCCCATGTTATGATGGAATAACAGCCCTCTTCTATCAATCTTATTGGGGAATTATTGGGAAAGAGGTGACTACTGAGGTCCAGAGATTCTTCACAGAAGGATGGTTCCCCTCTGAGTGGAACTTCACACAAATCTGCCTGATTCCCAAAGTGCTCCACCCAACAAAGATGCAAGAGCTCAGACCAACAAGTCTGTGTACAGTACTGTACAAGATAATAGCCAAAATCATCTCTGCTAGACTCAAAAGATGGCTCCCTCACCTTGTATCAGAATCCAATCAGCTTTTATGGGACAAAGACTCATCTTTGATAACATAGCCATAGCACATGAAATCTTACACGGCCTCAGAACCCACCCAAAGCTAGCTGCATCACACATGGCGATAAAGACTGACATCTCCAAAGCATACGACAGCCTAGAATGGCCATTCATATAAGCCATACTCACAGCTATGGGTTTTCAAAAGGACTGGATTGCTAGAATCATGTTCTGCATTTCATCTGTCTCATATGCAGTGTTGATGAATGGCACTCCTTTTGATAATTTTTCTCCCACTAGAGGTATTAGACAAGGAGATCCCATCTCCCCCTTCATATTTGTATTATGCACAGAGGGTCTTACCCACTTATTCAAGAAACTGAGTTGGCAGGACAGATTCAAGGTTTCAGGTTCAACAAGATTGGTCCATCCATTACCTACCTATTATTTGCAGACGACAGTATCCTAATCTGTCAAGCCTCTAAGGATGGAGCTCAAGCCATAAATCAGATTTTACTCTACTATGAAGAAGCCACAGGCTTAAAGGTTAATAAAGCTAAGTCAGCCATTACCTTTGGAGCAAAAGTGTAAGAGGACCTCAAAACAGAATTACAGGGGATTCTGAATATACAAGAGATAGGAGGTATGGGCACTTATTTGGGATTGCCAGAGGTTTTCAGTGGATCCAAAGTCAAGATGCTTGACTTCCTTAGGCTTAGACTGGAAACAAGACTGAATGGGTGGTACATGAAACTATTGTCTCAAGGGGGGAAACACACACTCATCAAGTCAGTGGCCTCAGCTCTCTCTGTGTATGCAATGTCATGCTTTCAGCTGCCTCTTAGTACCTGCATACTTATGGCTTCAGTCATTGCCAATTATTGGTGGAGCTCAGAACCACACAGGAAAAAGATCCATTGGGTTAAATGGGAAAGGCTTTGTCTACCCCAAGACATAGGAGGACTGGGGTTCAGAGACATCAAGTGTTTCAACCAGGCTTTATTAGCCAAACAGGGATGGAGACTCCTCACAAAGCCAAACAGTCTTATAGCAAGATTTCTAAGAAGCAGGTACTATAGGAAAGCCTCATTTCTCTCTGCCAAGGTTGGGGGAAGACCTTCTTTCTTCTGGAGAAGTGTTTGTTATGGCAGGGAGCTTCTAAGGAAAGGCCTTCAGAAACAAATTGGAAATGGACTATCCATATTTGTATGGACAGAGAAATGGATAGGCTTAACTGCATAGAGGAGGGCTCCACTGATTAAGCATAGCATAATCAACCTGGATCTTAAAATTAGAGATCTTCTTAGAACAGATGGTCAGGGATGGGATATAGAACTGGTCCACGATCTGTTCTTCCCTAAAGATGCAAAAGACATCCTCAGACAACCAACTGCACAAAAAAGGAATGACTATTGGACTTGGATGTGGAACAAATCAGGGGCATACACAGTTAAATCAGGGAACTGGGTAGCTACAACACACAAGCTGGAAAAAGAAATAACATCTGCCAAGGCACAACCTTCCATCAATGGCTTAAACCAAAGCATTTGGAATCTACAAACAAGCTCAAAGATCAAACACTTTATGTGGAGAATCTTAAATGGAGCAGTAGCTGTTGATAATAATTTGGTGAGAAGAGGCATTAAAACAGATGGTAGATGCCTCATTTGTGGTGCACAAGGTGAATCAGTCTCTCATGCTATCTTCACATGCACCTTAGCTAGACAAACTTGGGCTCTCACAGGTTTCCCTAACCTAGAAGGGGGATACACAGAGGATTCCCTCTACCCAAATTTTCATCATGTTGTGCTGACAGGGAAGAACACTCAATTGCCTAAAGAAATCAGAAGACTAGGGCCATGGATTTGTTGGTTCATCTGGAAGAACAGGAACACCTTTCTGTTTGAAGGAAAACCATTTTCCCCTCTAGAAGTTGCAAAAAAAGCATCAGTAGAGGCGGATGAATGGTTCAAGGCAAAGGAGAAGGGCCCTATAGACAGAGCTCATGCCCAATCTGACATAAATAGCCTAAGGAAGATTTGGTGCAAACCACCTTTTGGATGGAAAAAGTGTGACGTGGGTGTCGCATGGAACAAAATTACAAGCATAGGAGGTGCTTCATGGGTCCTCCGAGACCATGAGGGTATAGTTTTGCTGCACAGCCGCAGATCATATGTGAATATGTCTTCTCTTCAGGAAGCTTTTCAGTCAAGTATGTCATGGGCAATCACCAGTATGATCACGCATCACTGCCAACAGGTCATTATATGCTCGGACATCCAATCCCCTCATGACTGGCCGGCTCTTTTCAGCCTCTCAGATCTTTTGTTATCTTTAGCTTCTGCTGGTTCTGCTTTGCGATTTCTCAAAGTCTCCTCATCAACCCTTAGAGGAGCTAATCTCATTGCTAAGAGTGTAGTCAAGGATGGAAGGATGGGCTCGTATGTTGCATCATCTTTCCCCTCTTGGCTTGAATCTCTATTTGCTTCTGAGATTGTGTCCTCTTCTTTTTAACCTTCTCTGTTTTTAGTTAACAGATATAGGTGGCTGCTATGAGCCTCTGTTTCTTCCCCTGTTTTTTCTTTTTTTGTAAACTCTTATTTTTTTATAAAGCAGTGTTAAAATAAAAAAGATGAAAAGTATATGACAAAATTGAGCTACCCCTTTTTTGTTTCTTTTTTTTTTTTTTTTTTTTTTTTTCAACACCCCTTTTTTGTTTCTTTAAGATCATTAATTTGTCAACTAGAAGTGACGTAAATCAATCTTTTAATAACCATACAATTACATAAGGAACTTCTTCCTGATTAGCTGATTAAGAATTCAGAATATATAATAAATGCAATTACCATCACCATAATGATTTTGTACATCATCGAATTTTTAGACCATCTTCAATGTAAAACTACCAATATGAATTTCTTTAAATAAAATAATAATTATTTAAAATTTTTATTTTATTTTTTAATGAAAACATTTATTTAAACCAATGAAAATTTTATATGTGTAAGAAACTTCTTTAGAAATGGTTCTAAAACATCTTAAACTATAATCATTTCTAATATCTCTCCTCGTTTTTTTAATATTTTTTAATATTATATTGTTAATAAACTATTAAACACCTATTGTTGGAGATGCTTGCTAAAGCTGCAGAAACAAAATTTCAGTATATTAATAATCACATAACAAATCGTACAATAGTTTGGTTAATTTAAATTTAGATTCTTTAACCTTTTCAAAAAATTGAAACATATAGCCACTCGTAATAAATTAATGACTGTTATTACAATGACTCAATGAGCTGTATACATATAAGAGGAGAAAATTTAAAGTACGATACATGAAAGGGACCAAATTAAAGAAGAAAGAAAAGAAACTGCATATATTTTTCTGGTGGGCAATGCATTATGCATCACTATCAATTGATAAAATACTTTTTGGGGTAAATTATTTGTAACACAAAAGTCATTTCTTAAAAGGATTCAAGTATTTTATTTGAGATACCAATAGACGTTTAGAATGATACCATAAATATCCCGCATATATCGGTAGTAGAGGAACTGTCACATTCCAACTAATGTATTATTTGTTTTTTCTTTATCATTAAGTTCCACTTAAATCAAAGTTCTTTAATTAAACTGATTAATAAAATATAAAGATTCCTTAATAAATAACATATATAGAGATTATTAAATATTAAAGTTAGAGGAAAACATCAGTATAAGACAAAATTGAGCTACTCCCACTTTTGTTCGTTTTAGATCGATAATGTATCAACTAGATGCGGAGGTTCAGTAGTATCTTGGTTATTATGCATAGTATTGATTAAAAGATGATTGATAAAATAGCAAAGAAAGGAGTAACTTAAAGTAGTTGAAGTGAGAATGGAGAGCAGAAGTTAAAAACAGAATTTGAGAACAAAAATATAAAGTCGAAGTTGTAAAACATTGCTGAAAATGGAAATTGATAGCTGAGATAGTTTTGTCTTAATTTCATTTATTTATTTAAAACACTGAGTGAAAGTAAGAAATTAAAATTCTAAGAAATAAAGAAACAAAATGATATATGAGTTCTCCATATCTAATCTATAATGTTGTCTCGAATATCAATAATACATGCATCACTTGTGTGTAATATCTTCTCTTGAATTTCTTAATCATCATCTCAATCTTACAAGTTATGCATTTCATTTTTCATGTGTTCGTTCTCTTGAAATTCTTCATCAAAAATATGTTGATTTTCGAATGAAAATATGTAATGTCATAGTTGTTACTACAATATTTGATTGCGTATATAGATCATAGTGTGTTGCAATTATGATAATGGACTTAAATGAAAACAATCACGAGAAAACATTTTGTACGTAGCTAATACAACAAGGAGTTGCACCAAAAGATAAGGAGACTAAGGGCTTGTTCTTTATCCTGTCGCTAGCGACAGCGACAACGACTGCGACTAGCGACAGCGACCAGCGACTTGTTCTATTGTTCGTTTTGCAGTCGCAGCGACTGTCGCTATGTTGTTTGTTTGGCAGTCGATGCGACCTATTTTCTTTTATTAATTATATTTTTATTATATTTTAGCTTAATTTAATATAATCCAATTTTGACTATTTTATATTTTATTAAATATTAGAAATTATTTCAATTGTTTTTATATTTTTTACTTTATTTTAATTTTTTGAAAATATATTTTTAAAATGAATTTATTTTAGT
>OVBE01003694.1:0-26083 GCA_900406425.1 Iberis pinnata
CTTTAAATCCATCCTACATGCAACCGCACAACCTAACCAACCATCAAACAATCACACGTATATCTTTCAGTTAATCTAATCTAGAATGAGAAAGGAGTTAAATAAGACGATGGAGTAGGGTGGGCAAAAAAACTCGAAATATGAATCCGACAAAAAATTACACAAACTAAAACTATAAATCTAAACTCAAACGGATATTACCCAAAATCCAAAAAAACTCGAAGGGGTATCCAAATTTGTGACTACTCACTATTGTATTAAATATGTAGTTATCTATAAATTTTTTGTCATATAATATTAATATATTCATGGAAAAATATAAATAATTAAATAAATGAACTATAAATCGTTAAAATTTTGGAAATGGTTTTATAATCCATGATCTTTTGTAATGTTTCAACCATTTTATATTGTTACGTCACAAACTAGCAGCCCCTTGACAAAAGGTTTGAGTTGATTTCAAATACGGACTTGGGATAATTGAGATTTGAATTCATGGAGTATCTAATACATACATATAATTATTAGAGAGAATGTTGATCGATCAAATGGAAGAGCTCATCACCTACAGCGAAACCGAGCATCCTGGCCATGTGGGTAGTCTTGAGGGTGGGCTTTGGGACGCCATGTCGTTTCAGCCATGGGTAAACCACAAACACTTTATTCATTACGAAGAGTTCTAAAGCCTCCGGATTAAAAACAACACCCATCCTGAGACTCATCTGGTGCGGTACTAACATGGCTGCGTAACGAGCAAGCTCTCCTGCTCGCCAGTCTAGCAGCAGAGGGAGCCATGGGTACATTGCATCCAGCCTCACGAACCATAGTCTTATGTCCGGGTATTCTGAGAACTCACGCGGGTCCTCTGGGTCTTCTCTTGTGTAATTGATCGTGAATCCGATTGTTCGCTCCAAATACATTTTTGGTTCAGCTACACATATCAAAACCACTCAGCAGCACATATGACATGATCATGACCATGAAGATCATATTTACCCAAATGAGGTGAGGTTATGCCGGTGGCTGCTTGAAACGTGGATAAGTCTAGCCGCCCAATTGAGTCGTTGTCAATCACAACTTCGTAGCGGCCGCTTGTTGGGGGCATCGGAGGTTCAACTTTATCTGGAAAAGAAAAAAATAGTCTCAACCTTGCCAAAAGGAACAACAAGAAGAAGCAGCTCTGTACCGTCGTCGTCAGAACCTAAAGCCGAGATATCGAAATTGCCAGAAGGATTGAAGGAGACGGAGACTGCTACTTGTTCTGAAATCCTCTTTCTAACTCTCCAGGCAGCTTGTGACTCCACAACTTGGAAACCCGAGGCTGTGAATGAGACATGTTGATAGAGTTTAGCTTTTGTGTAAGAGGAAAGAGAATGAAGATTGTGTTTTTGGGGATGATGATGGAGATGGAGGCCAAGGCTAAAGCAATTGGAGACCATTGAGTCTTCTCTCTCACACAGAAGAGAGAAAAATAGAGAGATGGTTTTGTGAGATAGAGATGGTACCTTGTGATGTGTTTGGTATTCTGTTCAAGTTCTTAGAAAAACATGTGGCTGAGATCTCTCTCTTTTCCTTAGCGATTTGGATAAGGTATGTTTACTCTTGCTCTCGATTTGGTCAATCATGGATTCCATCTTAGAAATCTTCATTCGAACTTGGAATCGTAAACCATAGTTTATTAATCGTAAAAAGAAGTTAGTTAAATCAGATCAATCAACGCCTTTTTGTGTTGGATGATGAAATCACCATTTAAGAAACAGAACCTAATCTAAAGTCAACATAAGCATTTGCGTAACCGTTCATGAATCTCTCTGCCTTTTCTTTTTCCCCTAAAAACCCATTTTATTAAGTATGTGGTGTGAGACTCTCCCTTAAGGGGAACCATTCTGGTACAGTGGTACCAATTCACTTACATGAGTAACATCAACATCTCGTGACCTAGCATGTTTGGCTAGACAATCCGCACGAGTATTCATACTACGAGATAAATAGAGAAGATTAAAAGAGGTAAAAGATAATATGAGAAAGGCGATCTCTTCAAGTTTCAAGGAGAAGGACAGCCACTCTAAAGTATTTGACACCATAGAGATAATACGCTTAATTTGGAATTCAAAAACTTTGTATCTTTCGATCTTTTGGACCTTTATTTTTACAGACGACAAAAAAAAACTATATTACTCAAATAACTCGCGCTATAAATCCTAGTATTTCGATTTTATTACCAACATCTTAAAAATATATATCAATATAATATATATATATATATATACCTAATTTCAACTTATTTTAACATAACATGCATTTTAATTAACCAAAGGTACGTTTATCTAGTAGTTTAGTTTCATGAGTTAGTTTTATGAGATCTCTAATTCAATTTCCATTGGGAGGGATACTCTACGCCATGTCATCATGTATTAGTAAAGGTTGGTTTCTATCTTTCGGAGACTCCGAGAGCTTGTGAGATCTTGAAAGCCCTTCTCCTCGCCGCCGAACCGCAACCTCCTTGCATCGCGCTTCCCAGGCTCTCCGATGACTCCATGACTGGCGATAGGAATTTTAAAAGGTACAATCTATAATGAAAAAAATTGGTCGGTTCTTAAACTAATATTTGTAAAATGGACTGGTTCTTAAACTAAAATTTTGAAAATAAAAATGGACCGCAAACTCGTGCTTGGCCTCAAAATCGGTCCTGACCGGCGAGCTCGCCCCTAAAACTTTCTGACAATTTCCAATCCTGCTCCAGATCTGCCAAAAACATAGAAGAGAAGTGGTTATGCGGTGGAACGTTCCAGCTAGCTCTGCTCAGAGGAAAGGACATAAAGCAGTGCGGTTTCTGCACGTCGATTTTGAGTGGGTCATCTCTTCTTCCTATCGGTGGTCGCGTGAGGATGTGGACATCCAGAGGCAAGGCGTCTCTTCTCTTGTGGCGGTAGAAAAAATCTACTCCTCTTCGTCTTCTTTTGGGTCTTTGTGCAGGTAACAGCGGCGGCAGTGCAGAGTTCTTCTATATCTCCTTAGTGTTTCTAGGTTTCTAGATCTAACCTTAGATCCATTATCCAAATCTGTTATGGTTGTGATTGTATGGAAGTTTGGTTTTCTTTTTTCTGAAGTTTTGTAAATTGGCTTACATCTGAATTAGTAATACATAAAACCTTTATTAAAAAAAAAACATGCATTTTAATTTTGAAATCCTAATCGCTAAATTTTGAACGGTTGGCATTTTTTCAACGTATTTTGCCCAACCCTAGACAAAGTAGAAGAAGACGGACGTGCAAGGTTGGCAACAGATACATGATACATGCAATGACATTGAAGTGCATGCAAAATAGTCATAATACCGTCAGATGTCACAAGAGATAGTTATGAAAGCGTCGAGAGTGTACAAACAAAATCCATCTTCTTCTTCATCTTTGATCTTTTAGTTAGACGGCTCCACTACCGGTGGTATGCAATCCACTTTATATCGAAGAGTCTAATTTCACGGAGAATAATAATATGAGATCACGGAAAATGAGACCCAAAAAGGGATATTTTATTCACTCTTTACCTTTTTGAAAAAAGTTGAATATGAATTATCCCAGACAAGTTTGTAGTTTCCAGCCATTAGAGTAGAGAAGTTACCCTGCAAGAATAAGCCTTCAACAAAAACAGCTACGCAACAACATAAACATTGCATATGGACATTTCCACTCACCTGGTCAGCTTCATACCGACGGTAGGGTAATATCAGCTGTAACAATAACAACACCACTCTGAAAATCTAACACATTTACTATATGCTAGCAAAATTTAACCAACACTCACAGTCTTCTCCCCTGAAGCATTATTGTACTCCACGCGAAATCCGATATCCTGGGAAATATCAATTAGAGGACAGTCAACAAACAACAATTCCTGTCTTCACATCAAAAGCTTCATCTCAGAGCAACATAGGGGGAGAAACAGATACACATTTTGAAGAGGGAAACAAAACCAATCATATCTACGGTGACATAATGGGTAAACAAACACATAGAGAGATCAAAGCACAATACCATGCTTATCTTGCCTTGCATCAATGAGAAATCCCAAGCAATATATGAGTTTTCAGATTCCACCATCAGTGAGACCTATAACAACATTGACCAGAAAATGTGAATGATACTCACTATTGTCACTAACATCACTTCTCACTTTCCAACATGACGAAACTAGGGTAAAGGATCTTAAATATTCTAAACATTCAGTTTCATTTATTAACAAAAAGCATCTCAGGAGAGTATTCTACCTCATAGGTTCTCCCAGCTTGAACAATTATCTCCTTGTACTCGTCATTTTCCCTAACAAGTACAAACTCTTAGAGCTAGAAATCGTGCGAATCTTTTTTATTTTTTGGAAGCTAACCTTGAGCTCCATATGCCAGCGGTATCTGCTGAAATGAAGAAGGGGGCATTGGCAAACACATCGCTGGAATATCACAAAGTACGACGTTATTATTCTTCAAAAATGTAAAAGCAATGCATAAACACATCTAATAGTATTTGTTTTGTTGGAAACGATTTTTTAATCAAAACCAGATAAAACTGAAAAATAAACTGCCAACTAATTTATTTAGAGAGAATGAATCTCATGTAAATTAGTAATTACAGCATAGCTAAGTACGCTAAGCACAAATATAAAAATAAAAATTTGTTATCGTTTTATTCGGTGGTAAAAATTTTATGTAAATTACAACTTGATTGATTATCTATTTTCTAGTCTTTGCTTGTAAGTTAGAAGAAAAAACACCATGAAAAATTCATTTGCGACTTAGTGTTGTTTAGCAAAATTCCAATTTGATTTAGTTCGTTTTCAGTCAAAAACAATTTAAGATATTAAAGATGCAAGACAAATGACAATTTTAGCTTATATTATATATGCTTTGGATTATTTTGATTAGATACATTAAAAAATTTACAATTTAATTATTAACCCAACCATACAAGCGAGCAAAATAAAATTTAATAATTCGGACACCCAAAAAATATTTCTTGAAATCCATTAACGGATCTAAACATAATTTCAAACATGTTCATAGTCAAGTATGCAACTAGTAATAAGAAACTTTATGAGGCCAGTTTCAAATTACGATTATTATTTTATTTTTCACAAAAAAAAAAAAGTTTTTTTGATGTCTTACAAGAAAATAATGTTAATCTATTCCCTTTTAAAGAAATAGGTGACCACCAACTTGATTAGTAGAGATACACCAATAGGATAAAACAAATTAATAGGCACTAGCAACAATTTTAACAGACCAAAGATGGATTAGAAGACTAGGAGCAAGAAAGTTGCAAAAGTTACCTATCTATACTAAAAAGAAGGAAGATGGTACCTTATAAAGGTGACGAATCTTTCAAACTCAGATGTGTAGACGATGGCAGCTTCATTCACGAGATTCATTTGGTCTTTGTCCCTGCTCATCTCACACACATATAATAAGATTTCACAACCTCCAAATGGGCACGCGCATTGAGAGATTTCAAGCTCTTGTGTGAATTTAAGGGAAATATTATCCAGATATCTTACAGTTTGAAGGTATCATATCTTTCCAAGAGAAGTGTTAGAAAAACGCGGATTGCCATCACCATTTTTGTGAGACTGTATAGAGAAGGTCCATAACGTTCTCGCTGTTCTTCCATTGGCCCATCGTCATCGTTTATTTGTCGGATAAAATCCAACAGCACCTGTGGAACCCCTACCAAGTATTTAACAAGGGTTTTGTAGACACCAGTCGCAGAGCCTAGCTGAGCCAACTGTCTCCGCCTAAACAAACAGTCAATGAATGCATAATGACAAAGCAAGCATCAAATAACAAAACAGCAAGCTCACCTCTCTATCTGCTGCTTCCAAAGAAGAGCATATTTGTCGCGTATACTCCCTCCAGAGCTAACCAACGCGTCAACCTCCGCCTGTCTGTTCCTCTCTGATCTCTCCTTCTGCTGTCTGATGAGCGTTCCCCGGAAATCTTGAGGCATGTAGGTCATAACTGTGT
Organism: Iberis pinnata; assembly: GCA_900406425.1. Classification (NCBI taxonomy): domain Eukaryota; kingdom Viridiplantae; phylum Streptophyta; class Magnoliopsida; order Brassicales; family Brassicaceae; genus Iberis; species Iberis pinnata. The sequence goes on from OVBE01003694.1 coordinate 6,014, forward strand.
TGAATACGCGCTCGGAATTCTTCGTCTGGAAGGCAACCAGTGTAGGTAATGCGTTATCAAAATTATCCTTCAGATGTCGCAGTATAGAAGAGAATTCAGCATCTTCGGATGTGGAAGGTTCCCGAAGCTTCGCGCAAACAAACGAGAGAGATATAAGACACCACAAGTAGACGCAAAATAGTTCGGACAAAACGAACCTAAGATTCACCTGAGCAGGCCAACGAGATGGTTGCAGAAGAAACAATATCTCCTCCATCTGCTCCCGGTTTTTCCAAATATTCTCATCAATTTTGTGAGGAGGCTGCCGGTTAGATTCGTCAATCAAGGAAGTTTCTCCTAGAAAGCAAAGCATAAGAGATTACAAGGAAATTCAAACCCCCCCCCCAAAAAAAATTGATTCTATCGGATCGGAAACCTTGTGAAGGGGGAGATTGGAGGGTTAACAGTTGAATAAGAGAAGCGATGTCAGAGGAAAGCCGAGAAACGTCGTCCGAAAGAGGAGGAAACGGATATTTTTCGTAGTATGAAGCGAGAAACGCCCGGGTGATGGGCACGATGCCTTCCGTTGACGCCATACTCAAAATCCTTACGCGATCTACTCACTCACACACACACCACCATGCCACCGCCGAAGAGAAAGTAATTGATATTGAACGAATACGATCAACGAGAAAAGCATATTCTCCCTTCCGACACCTTTCTTCTACATGGGCCATCATTAAGGCCATTTATTACTGGGCCTTACTTCGAGTTTCTTGCAAGAGATATAGTACCAATTAGCCAAACCAACGGACACAAAAATCCACCTTGGAAATGTCAATTAATAGTAACGCAATATCAGGGTGCTGAATAAACAAGAACCACGCTGAATCATTATCTTACATAGAACAAGGTCGAGTGGCAATAAACAGTAGAAACGACAACAACAAAAAAACAAAGTGAAGCAAACCGCAAACAAATGTACACTTGACACTAATCACCGCACTCTGCATGCTGCAGGTCCACCTGGTGAACAATTTGGATTGGGTGACCTGCAAATGGCACCAGGCCCAATGTTCTTTGCAAACCTCCTGTGCATTCTATAATCAGGCACTCCTCCCATTGCAAATGCAGCTCCAGGGGGGATCAGGGCATCACTTGCACACTGCAAAGGTTCCAAAGTCTCGACCACATCACTCATCAATGGTCTAGCTTTTGGGTTCTGGCTAAGACAATAATACGCTAAGCTGCATGCCTTCTGAGCTTCCCTGACAGAGTATTGGTTCTCCAGCCTCGGGTCAACTATTTGCAGTAATTTTCTTTTATCATTCAGCTTTGGCCGAGCCCAATCAACCAGGTTCTGCTCCTTGCTAGGTCTTGTCTTGTCCACTGATTTTCTTCCCGTCAACATCTCCAGAAGAACAACCCCAAAGCTGTACACATCACTTCTGGCCGTCAGGTGTCCTTGTTCATTGGCAATAGAGTCAAGTCAGTGTATATTTTTGTAATGGTATAGACACTCGTTTTCATGCAAGCAGAGAGACTTTGCTGCTTGAAATAATGTTGTGAAATGTGAAACACAAGTGCATATATAGGCATGGTTCAACATCTCAAATGCCACAATCCTATATGTTAAATAAAAGCATACTAGAGCATATAGACGTAGCAGACAAGTCAAATATTTCAAACGCGCTTACACATTTAGTTAACAACTTCAGCAACTACCCCCATTTGCCAGACTAAGTGAAGATTGTGTATGCATCTGAAAAAAATAAGTTGAAGGGGACACATCTGGCTAGCTATATTATGCATGGCATACCAGTCATCACATATTCTGGTGCAGCATAGCCATAAGTACCCATTACTCGAGTTGATACATGTGTTTCATCACCCTGAGGCCCAGCTTTAGCTAAGCCAAAATCTGAAAGCTTGGCTGTATAGTCCTGCAGGTTCAGTCGAAGCTAGGATATATTAGTACCAACATTTTGGGAGAAGATTTGAAACGATGAAAGAAAAGAATAACTAGTAACTGAATCAAGAAGTATATTGGAAGTCTTGAAATCACGATAGATAACGGGTCTTTCAGCATTGTGGAGGAAAGCAAGCCCTTTCGCAGCACCAAGAGCAATCATCATTCTTCTAGACCACGACAGCGGAGATGTGGTTTCTGCAGAGATGTTAATTACAAACAAGACTAAAAAGCTAAAAACGAGAATGTGCGATTATGTAGGGTAGGGTGCAGGGATTACTCCGAAAGAGGTGATTCTCAAGGCTGCCTCGCAGCATGAACTCATAGACAAGCAATCGGTGATCGTCTTCGCAACAATAACCAATAAGCTTGACAAGATTGGGATGACGAAGCTGGCCGAGGAAATTGACCTCGGTAAGCCATTCACGGTGGCCCTGGAGGCCTTCTTTGTTGAGTACCTTGACGGCAACAGGGAGAGACTTGAGGCCAATGCGGAGATTGTCATCAATGTACCCTTTGTAGACAGTGCCGAAGCCGCCTTCTCCGAGTATATAGTCAGGGCGGAAGCTTTTGGTGATGGTTTCAAGCTCAAACAAAGTGAAGGGAATGACTTGCGCATACGAGGGAGGAGTGTGAGAGTCGTCCTGGAAGCGAGGAGTGGATAGATCGCTCAGATCTGAGACGGAGCGGGAGTGCTTCTTCTGGAGCTGTTGGGCTGAGAGATGAATCAAAGAGAAGAGATCAGGAAAAAGATATGGGAAGAGAGACGAAAAGAGGGAGATAAAGACCTTGAGCTTGAGCTTGAGGAGTGAAGACGGCAGCCTCGTCTCTGGTACCGCAGTTGCCCATTCTTAGCAGATAGAAAACCGTGGAAAGGATCTCATTCTCAATCTCAAGCTCAAGCTACCCAACGCGATTACCAAACCCTAATTGCAATCAAAGAAGACAACGAAGCTCTCCTCACCTCACCACTGGGAGTGGTCTACCATTTTCAGGCATACGGAGTGAATTGGGCTTTAGAGTTTCTTTTTAGTATGGGCCCTCTTACTGGACCCTCTGAGTCGTACTTGTATCATAAGAGACAACTTATACAATGCCATGGTATATTGATGAGTTTCATACGAAATTTATATCGAATTAAGTGTTTTGATGCCCGGATCGGATCAAGGATTTGATCGGGTTCAATTTTGAATTAGAGGAGTGTCCGGAATAGGTAAATAATAAAACTCAATTCTAGTTGAACCAATTAAAAATTTGAGTTAAATCGACAAGAATCTAAAAACCAGCGACCCAATTAAACCGTATTAAGCTATATTTCATTTTTACTTAGCAATTTTTCATTAATTCTAAACATTCATATTTTTTTAATAACTTATGAAAACAATATAACTTAGTTTTTTTATGTTTTTTAATATCTTCTATTGATTTTAGAATTAAAATTTTGACATATGTTTTTATCATTATTATAATGACTTATTTTATACAAATATTATGATTATAATTTTTCCAAACCTGCTATGAGTATGATATTAATTTTATATACATATAAAAACTCAACAAAATTATCAAACTCGATCAAAATCTGGTCAGACCGTTGACCTATGATCCTAAAAAATTTGGATTCGATAATATTTTAAGCTTGAAGTATATTTAATCAACTCTACCAACTTATACTGACTCAGTAAACAATGATTAGTCTTTGCAACTATTAATTGTTTTAAGCTAAAATTTGAAATGATTATTACCAATGTTCCGACGATCTTTCCGGTAAAAACGTTTACTGAAATAACCGAAGTATGAGTGTATCGGAATCTTTGTAACTAGCCCTACAATTTGGAATATTTATTTGTCAAATTTGAATGTAATTTGAATGAGAAATGGAGGTGAAAAGAGAGCAACTCAAACATGGAAAATGTTGATTTAACGTTGACTAAGTGTAACATCTCACATTGCTTGAGAACACTTTTTCTCACTAGTATATAAATGGGAGAAAGCATGTTTAAGTTCAGTTGAGTAGATGGTGTATTAGAGAGAAATGGACCACCCACACGCACGTCCCGCCGCCGCCGACCGGCTCCGCCGGTCGGCGGCGCGGGTCTTTGAATGTCCTAGTCTCAGTCCCAAGTTCATGTCTATGTCCATCAAGATATATTTTTTGAGGTAATTTCTATGGATTTTTCTATGGATTTTTTGGCCCAAAAATAAATCTGTCGTCGGTTCGATTTTTTAAAATTAAACAGGACCAGAACTTGAACCGAAATTGATTTCGGGATAAAGATCTCTCCTATGCGTGGACGTTTTGAACGGGTCGTAACCGTCCCTAAATTTTCGCTTTGATTCCCTCCGCGAATCTCGGGCGCAGTCCCACGCATATCTCAACAGATTGACGTGCGCTCCAAGCTCGTCTCCTCTATATTTACGACCTCCTCTCCTTCATTTGACACGACTTTTTTTATCATCACTCAAAAACACATTCCATCAATCTCTCTCGTATTCTCTCTCTCTCTCATGTAAGTCTTCCCGAGATTACATCATAAAACTGTAAGTTCGTAGACTTCGAAATTAAGTGTAGCGATTTGGTTTCATAAGCGGTTGTAACCTAAGATTCTTGAGTCGCACATAAATCGTCACACTGCGGGAAATTTTTAGAATTAAGAAAAGAGATCATATCTCGACTCCGCATCTGTTTTATCGCATTTTTTAATCGTTTTCTATCTTATTTCCTTATACCTTCGTACATTGATATATACACTAAAACCATCCATGATTAGAAAATTTACAACTGTTACATCCTAATAATGCTACTTAGCTTAATCATATTAATTATGCTACTTTTATGTGGTATTTTTAGAATATATTTAGTTTTTGGTGGTATTTTTGAGAATCTCCTAAAATAAATCATAGAGAAATATAAACATATTTGTAACTTAGTGAAGAAAGTATATAATCAAGTGGGAAGCAAGCGACCATGAATAAAGAAAAGCACGGTTGGGAAGAAGTAGAAGTATCTGATGTTCAACTGCAACTATCTAAATGCACGGCAAGTGAGATATATGCATGTGATTAAAGATGTGACATGAGATATATGCATGTGAGCTACCAAATCAATGATTAATTGATATTGATGCGGGTAAGCACTGTTTGATTTTGACATCAAAGCACGTGCACATATATATATGATCCCTGAATACATGTGTAGTGAGCTGCTAATTACTAGCTGTATCGATATGAATCTATTTAATTATATATATATAGAACTAGTAGAGGGAGGGAATTAAGTGATCCGTTAAGTAACTAATAGCATGGAACAAGAAGAGAATGCGGTGGGATGGAGCGACGATGATGAATCATTCATTGAAATACAAATCAATAAACCAGCCACAACATCAACATCTTCTTCTCCGTCTGCAACCATCTTCTCATCAGCGTCAAGCTGCCTCTCTGCATATAGCAGCGTGACAAGGTTGATGATGAAACTGGGTTGTTTGAGTATAGTGGGAGTCATAAGAGAGAAAGTGAATGTGGGAGAGAAGTGGGTCCTCCAAGTTATACATGGTCGACGAAACAAGACTTCTTCCCTACAACGTTACTGCAGCCCCAACACTGTCGATGATGCATTAACCGACGACGATTCCCTCAAAGCGGCCATCGCTTACTGCAATGCCTCATCTCTCTCCCCTCACCAAACCTAGCTAATACCCTTTCTTTCTAAGTGTTAAGTGTTAACCAAAACAAAAGCTTCCTTATGTTTGCTATATACCAATGGGTTTCTTTTTACACTCTCAATGGCTGATTGTTATTGTGGTATATAGTTTAATAGTATGATTTTTATATACAAGAGCGTAAACATCAAAGAAAATTTTCTACAACATTATTTGTTTTACTCTATGACAAGTTGAAGTTGAAGCAAATTGTCCAACCTGCAATAGTTGCTTTCTTGCATAACTTACTTCCAGGACCAATTATATTTGGAAGGACTAGGGATAGTGACCTTAGCAGACAAACTTGGGCTGCTCTCCTTAGAGCATTCTTCTGCTTCTTGACACGTTGTTCATCTGCTACTACACACGTCTCTCGATTTCACTTCGATGTAAAATACTGCCTGAACCAACCAATTTGTCAGTTTATTATCAAACAATTACACTCCCTTGTTTCTCTAAATATATCACACAACACAACCTTCAATAATTAAACTAGCATGTAGACATAGACACGGCACAAGTCAATATTCAGCAGATGAAACAGAAACTTAAGTCAAAAGTAGTCGGAATCAGAAAAACGGCAGCCATCTTCTGGTTCTGCTCTCCCTTGGGCTATGAGATATTACTATATCCCTTCTCTGTGAGTTGCTTAGCCACATCGCCAACACAACCCCCACCAGACTTACAACTGGTGCAGCAGCCAGAAACAGCCATCTTCCTCTGCTCATACCATCCTCACTCTCACCTCTCTCTACAAACTCCTCTTCACCAGAGGAGGAGCTATCCTCACTCACATCCAGCGCATTCTGCTTTCCCTCCTCGTAATCTTTATCATCTGTAGGGAGCTCATAGCGGCAGAGTGGGCAGGAGTTACGGGCACTCAGCCAAGGTACGATACAATGAGCATGGTACAGATGGAGACATGGAAGCTGTGTGGCTTCATTGCCGAGGGTGAAAAGCTCCTTGCAGACGGCACAGACTAGTCCCTTGTTTACATGCTCCTCTCCAGTGATAACCATTGGAAGATTCCTGACGCATGACACAGACGCAGGTGGTGCACCTCTTCTTGAATTGTCAGACTCAGCAAGTTGCTCAAGCAGTTCTTCAAAGCCCCTCTCATCAAGATAGTCCTCAATATTTGCAGCATACGGTGAGAACTCCATATCCTCCAAACCAGTGAAGATGTTACGAGATAACGCCTGCCTCCTCTCTATAATTCTTTGACGAAAACCTCTCTCTAACTCAGGTGAATCAAAACGGGTCATGGAGCTGTAGCTCTCACTTGGACTTGCCAAATAATTTCTATAGCGTGTTGCAGCCACCCCTGAATCCTCCCATTCTGTGTCTTCTTCGTCTGAGTTCCACTGGTTCAGACCGGCATTCATCGGGTCTATATCAGTGTCAAAGTCAAGTTCGCTCCTGTGGTCTGGCTGAAGAAAGGTTTCCGCATCAGACTCTCCACCACCGTAAGCACTAAAAGAAATGGTATCATTATCCCCCTGCGACTGAGAGAACCTGTACAGGCTAAAACTAGCGTTAGATTCGGTTTCTCCATGGCGAGAATCGAAATCTTCACTTTCAGATTCTGAGAAAATTCTCCATCTTGTAGAAGCGCTTGGAGTGGTAGTTCGGAGGTCATCAAGGCTTTGTCTTGCGACGGTGATCAGTTGTGTGAATTGTTGGGTGGAAAGATCAGTGACAGATTCAGAGCTGTGGTGGCTACTTCTCCTTCTGAGCCTCCTCCTCCTTCTAGTTCTAGCTGCTTGCCTCCGGGGCAAGGGAGGCGCCGGGGTGCCCAAGTCTTCGAGCAACAAAAACTTACAGTCTCCACATAAGCTAAAGATTTCGAGATCATCGGAAGGAGATTGAACAAGTCTTCCACACAGATTACACGCCGAGGATGGGATTGAATTGGGGTGACCATCAGAAGGCCCCTGCGGTTCTGATTCCATCAGATCCAATCTATGTCGAGGAAGATGAGAAAAGATATTCCAATAGAGACGCTAGATCTTAGAAACCCTAGGAAGGTGAGTTCCGTGAAAGAGATGGAAGAAAATGGCAATGGGGTTGGGGTCAACAACGATGTTTGTGTAAATTTCTGAGAGTTGTCCCTTTTTTATTTATTTTATTTATTACCGAAGTCTCCGACTCAGAGAGAGGGTTTGGTCTGCTCTGTTGATCATACAAGCAGCCAGGTATGAATGCCCAAGATCCAACTGCTGTAGCTAGAAGCTGCTTCACTCGATTCCCAAGAAAGTTATATACAAACACCAAGCTGACTTCAAAGGACCAAACTCATTGCCAATTCAGTTTCTTTCTAGCTTTGTGGGCCTCTTGCTGTTCTCTAGGAGACTTGGATGGCGTATAGGAGAAGGCAGGGGATCGGAAAGTTTGATACTTTCAAAGAGGACATTCATCACCTTAAGCCAGAGACCATCACAGCCGTCAAAGATATACCACCGCCGACTTTTGACCAACCTAGATCTAAGGTTTTTCCTTTAGATCCTCAACTTATTACTTTTTGATCCGCTCTTAGAATATCAATAGTGATTATAAAGGGATTGTGGGGAGTCTTAGCCCAGAAAGCAAAATCTTCTCAGGTTTTCTTTTCTTCTTCTGATGAATCCATCCTCTTGATCTGACGTGACGTCATCATTGGTTTCTGTTCCTAGTCAGATGAAGCCGGGTTGAAGAAGATGGACAATCCAAAGCTTCGGAGAGGACTGGATAAGCTTACATCTTCTCTTAATCAGATTGGTGACACTTTTGAGAAAGCCTTTGAGGAAGGCCGGACACTCGTTGAGAACAAAACAGCTGATATCATCCGGCGAAGAGGAACTCGTGATACTCAAACTCAAAATCAATCTTATGGAGTAAGTAGCTCGTGGAAAAAGTCTCCAGAGAAGCCAATGCATATGGAACATGAGACTCAACTCAAGGCATCTCGCGATGTAAGTAAGGTCCAGTCTTGCTGGTTGATTGGGTCATAGCTTCTTCGTTCGTTGATAGTTTCTTGATTGAGGTGTAGGTGGCGATGGCCACAGCTGCTAAAGCAAAACTCCTTCTCCGTGAGCTGAAAACTATGAAAGCAGATCTTGCATTTGCAAAAGAACGTTGTGAGCAGCTTGAAGAAGAAAACAAACATCTGAGGGAGAACCACCTTGAGAAGGGAAGCAACCACGCAGACGAAGATTTGGTAAAGAATAGATTGATGTCCTAATTTGTGTGTTGCTTTGCTTGCCATACATAACAACTGCGGTGTTTAATCAGATTCGGCTCCAGCTGGAGAGCCTGTTAGCAGAGAAAGCACGGTTGGCTCATGAAAACTCAGTGTACGCGAGAGAGAACCGGTTCTTGAGAGAGATAGTAGAATACCATCAGCTAACGATGCAGGACGTTGTGTACATAGACGAAGGCAGTCAAGAGGTAACACAAGTTTACCCGAGTGAAGAAGCAATTAAAGAGATTCTTCTAGTAGCTCACAATCACATACAAGAGTGTGCAAGTGTGGTTTGAATTCATTATTATTTGTATGTTTGTTGTTGTGCCCATGCATTGATTGAGATTTCATTCTACAAAATATATATAAAAAGGCGATTTCATATTGACAAATGATATTGTATGAACATATTTATTCAAGGGCATCAGTGAGTTCACAGCTCGAATGGCATTGTATAATAAATACAATCTCTAAGATAGCCAGCGACTGCGAGTATGTGTTGGATTCTTAATCAGAATATCTGGAAGAAAAGGCTGGTTGATCCATCTCCAAATGATTTTAAATCTGCTGGTTTTACTAAGGCCCTGCACAGAGGGCACGTCCTCTCTCTCTCAAACCTGCCCAGCATAATCACATTCCTTCAACATCCACATTCATATCACAAAAGATACTTTAATATATGCACAAACAAAAAACTCACCACTCTGACACGCAATCTTCACAAAACATGTGTTTGCAGCGAAGAAGAATTGGGGTGTGCATCTTCTCCTGGCAGATCGCACACAGGTCACCCGCTGCATTCACCTGCACACATCAGAAAGCCATTTCTTTCCTTAATCTCAAGAAGCATTAGTTAGATTTGAATCTGCAACAAGTTATACAGTACCTGCTCTGTAGTTGCATAAGATCCATAATGCACCTCCTTACGTGACAAAGTCTTCAATGCCGTAAAGAACGATTGAACCTGAAATTCTTTGTCATCATCTCACCACATTACAGAAAAAAAATAAAAGAAGATTAGAATTACAGGGAAGACGAAAGTGACCTACCTTCTCAACTACTGAAGTAAGCTTGAAAGTCAGATATAGTCCTGTCATAAGAGAGGAGAAGAGGCTTCCATAGTCCTTGTTCAAGAAGAAACGGTACCATACAGGTGTAGGCAGTAAAGAGCGATACAGAAGCATCAAATATTCCACCAATGTTAGCAATTGACCCTGCATAAAAAGTGAATAACCAGATATGTACAGCTTGTCAAAGGTACATCACATACACGCACAATGAGCCATGCCAGTTTAAACAACAGTTTTCTACATCACCTGTTTACGATAATTTCGACCCCTACTATTCTTGTAGTACATTAACAGAAAACACTTGAATATCATTGAGGCCTGCCGGACAAGTGTATCTGAAGAAAATAGGCACAAGTAAAAGTCATTTAAACAATAAACGATATCAATGAAACATATATTGGAATAATGCAACAACAGAGACATGGCAAATATTTTGTGTTGTGATGACATAATAGAGAAGAGATCAAATTTAAGCTGATGAAACGAGACTCATTAGAAAAGGGAATAACATTTTGGAGAGAAGGTACACACCATTGACCACTATGATAAAAATGGCATGCCAGAAAGGAGGTATGGACTTGGGAGGCAGCATGATCAAGGGATATAAGAGGTCATCCTTCCGAAACCACCAATAAACACCAACAACATGGGCCGTAAATGCTACAGAAATTCCGACTAGTGCTGAGATATGCCTCTCACCCTGTAATCATTATCAAAGACCATGCTTGAGACTAATACTAACCATTTTGGATATTGAATTAGAGAAGCAATCAGTAAATGCAAATATTAAACCTTCAAAGCTGTTTGCTTCTTCAGAATATCATTTGACTTGAACATGACAGCAGCAATCCAAATTGCGACGAAGAAACCTGAATGATAGCAGCCAAAGTCAAATAACAAAACAGGCGTGAGATATAATAGATAAGACAATGCATACAAGAGATATACCCTGCAAATGCTGACGGATAAAAACAACCAATAGAAGCAAAGAAAAGGGAAGAATTTGCTCGATCCAACGTGCAGCCTGCTGAATATCATATCTTTGGTAAGGAGAATCCCGGCTTGCTGCATCTCCAGCAAGAGGTTCACCTGGAGGAGCCTGAGAGGCACCTTCTCCAGCACCCGTGGGATCAACCTGAGTACCAGGACCCAAAACATCAGTCTGTCCATGGCCACCGGTTTCCCTCAGACCATTAATATCAGTTTCCGCATCCTGCTCCCCGCTCCCAATGATCCTAATGGCAACCTCCCCGTTGGAGACTCCTGCAGAAGAATCATCACTGACCAGGGTTTCCGCCTCCTGACTAGGGCTAGTCCTAGTACGAAAGAGACCTGAATACTCCAGCAACGTTGAAATGGGAGCCCGAATTATGTTAGAAGCTGAGAGGATAGAATTTCTTCGAGGAGAACCCCTGAAGGAATCATGGTTGGTGCTGGACGTTTCCATTTAGGGGTAACAGGAAGACCCTAAACATATTAGAAAATAAAATCGAAGAGCATTAATAGTGGTAGAAACGCGTTTTCAACAGATAAAGCAACGAGTATGCAGAAGGAGGACATTGGCTGAAATCAAATCGTATTAGCTCTTTACCGTATGGGGAACCCTAAAAGGGAAGATGACGAAAATACAGAGGCAAAAGGCAGCGATCGCTTTATCTAGGGAGTCGGAACCCTGATCGAATCGTGCCTATGCTATGGAGTGAGAGAGAAGCGTTGAGATAAACAGAAGCCAAGAAAGATCAAGAAGACGACGGGAATCCGGCGAGCTGAAAATGAGAGGAGAGACTGCGTTTTCTTTGTGAATCAACGGCTGTGAATTGAATTGAATCCAAATCCAAAGAGTTGACTTCTTTGAGAAAGAGCCCATGTTTTACCAAATGGGCTACTCGCCTCATAAATGGGCCTTAAAACCTTTTATGGGCTTATATGTAAAATCAGTCAAAACTACCACAAGACCTCGTCTCTGAGTATCTCTCTGGAAAGGCACGATTGAGCAGGTAGAGTCAACCCACTTACGAAATTTTATTACTTTGGGTGAAAAAGCTTTAAGCTTGAGGATAAATTAATGGGAGACAAGTCGGCGTCTAGTTGTGCTGAAAAATCAAACCATGAAGGTCATTTCTTCCCTCTCTCTCTATATCATTTGATCTGCATTGTTGTCTGCATATGTTGACTTTTCGCCGGATTCAGGGTTTCTGCAGATTCCTTTCTCGGGAAATCTTATCCCCCTGTCTTCTAGGAAGTTTCTCATAGGGCATAGCTGATCAGAGTGAGGTAATGATCTTGGCTTAGAGCTAATGAATGTGTGGAATTGAATTTTAGTTGCTCATAATTGCAAGAGCACCTTGTGCTGGGGTTAAATTTGTTGGACGGTCTATTAATATCTGCTTCTTATGCAGTTACGTTTCCAACAGCATCATGGTGTTCTATCTACATGCGCTTCTTGTTGCCTCTTTTTGCTTGGTTCTTCTCGCTGATGCTCAGAGAACAGACCCTTCAGAAGGTGACTACAGTTCAAACAAATTGTTCCGGTCATCTTGTTCTCTTACTTGATGTGATGCATCTTTTCCATTTGCAGTCACTGCTTTACGATCAGTTAAAAGAAGTTTAATTGATCCTAAAGATAATTTGAGAAACTGGAACAGAGGAGACCCTTGCAGATCAAATTGGACAGGAGTCATCTGCTTAAATGAGATTGGTACTGACAACTACCTGCATGTCCGGGAACTGTATGTTTTTGCTTTTCTTATCATGCTCGTTGTTTCTTTTGTTTTCTCCTTGTGTCGTCTTCTCGCTGCTTGTATATATGCTGGAGTTAAAGAGGCTTAATTTGGGAGATGTTGATTCAGTTGCCCTTTTTCTCTCGGAGTAGTTGTTAACCTGACTAGCTATCCCTATATTTGGATTCCTTCCTTGATCCTTGCTTTGTTGCCACGCAGCCTCTTAATGAATATGAATCTCTCCGGGAGTTTGTCACCAGAACTCCGGAAATTTGTTCATCTCGAAATATTGTAAGTTTCAACGTGTAAACCTTCCTTTGCTTACACCAATTTCTTCTGACTGTGAAATCTTTCTATCATGAAGAGATTTCATGTGGAACAATATAAGTGGTTCAATTCCAAAGGAAATAGGACAGATATCATCCCTGGTACTCTTGTAAGTTGGATCTACCTGATTTATAATCTCATTTCTCTAGCTGTGACCTTTTTGATCCTGTAACTTGTTGTCAGGTTGCTGAATGGAAACAAACTTTCAGGACCTTTACCAAGCGAACTCGGCTATCTTTCGAACTTGAACAGGTTCCAGATAGATGAAAATTACATCACAGGACCCATACCAAAGTCCTTTGCCAACTTGAAAAAAGTGAAACATCTGTGAGTTTGAACATTAAGCTAGAGAGTGATATCAAACTCCACAGTTTTTTTCTCACATGTTATGGTTTTGGCCTTGTCTAGTCACTTCAACAATAATTCGCTGAGCGGCCAGATTCCAGTTGAGCTTTCCAATCTTACAAACATCTTTCATGTGTGAGTCTTTGCCATTATGTCGCCACAGTTTCTATAATTTTGTGACATCCTGATGGTGAAATTAAATGTTGCAGACTGCTAGACAACAACAATCTGTCTGGGATTCTCCCTCCGCAACTCTCTGCATTGCCAAACTTGCAAATCCTGTATGTCTTTCTTCTGTGTCATTCTATAAGTATTTGTTAGATTCAATGTTTCTGTCCACTCACTGCAGGCAACTGGATAATAACAACTTCAGTGGATCTGAGATTCCAGCTTCCTATGGAAACTTTTCGAGTATGCTGAAGCTGTAAGTTTTAAGGCATTGTTATCTCGAGTTCATTTTTCATTTCAAGGATATTGAGAGATGATCTTTTTCTCACTTACAGGAGTCTTAGAAATTGTAGTTTGAAAGGGGCTCTTCCTGATTTTAGTAGGATACGTCATCTCAAGTACTTGTAAGTTGTGGTCACTCACAAATCACAATGCATGGATTCTCTTTCCTGTCTTGTGAATATGTTGTTTGCCACAGGGATCTTAGCTGGAATGAGCTCACAGGACCTATACCACCTTCTAATCTTTCTAAGGATGTGACAACCATGTATGCTTCATAGAGTTGTTAATTCTCTTAACTTGTGGACCTTTGATTGTGTTTACACCTATACCTTATTGCTACTGGTTAATTGCAGTGTTTTATCAAACAACATACTTAACGGATCCATTCCGGATAGCTTCTCATATCTGCCTTTGCTTCAAATGCTGTAAGTAATTATGTTTATGTTTCTCTATATCCCAAGTGTGAGTAACAATGGCAGACTTAGCAAAATAAAAAACTAATCTTGTGTAGATTGCTGAAGAACAATGTGCTATCTGGATCTGTCCCTGATTCCCTCTGGGAGAATATCTCACTACTGAAGAAAGCTAGACTTCTACTGTAAAATCCTTCTTCACTTACAGTCACTTGAAGCCAGTCTACTTCTCTAAAATTCTTGTTTTCTCTCAGTGATCTCAGGAATAATTCTCTGTCACATATTGAAGGAGATCTAAGTCCTCCAGAAAATGTCACATTAAGGTGCTCCGTCGTATCTGTATCTTGGTTAGCATGTTTATGTTTCTGCCTTGAATGCTTATTAAGGGAAAGATTAGTTCATCTCCAGGCTTGATGGTAATCCAATTTGCAAGAACGGAAGCATCCCCAACGCAAGCCGCTTCTGTGAATCCACAATGAAAGAGTGGACATCAGCCCTTACCAACTTAACTAACTCTGCTGCGCTGGAGTGTCCCCCTCTAGCCTGTCCCACTCCTGACTTCTATGAATACAGTCCATCATCCCCATTACGATGCTTTTGCGCAGCACCTCTCAGGATCGGCTATCGTCTTAAAAGTCCTAGTTTCTCATACTTTCCTCCATATACTGATCAATTTGAGGGGTATGTTTCCGAGTCTCTTCAAATGGAGCCATATCAACTCTGGATTGATTCATATCAATGGGAGAGAGGGCCTCGTCTGAGGATGTATCTAAAACTGTTTCCAAATGTTAATGAAAACCATACAAGAATATTTAACATGAGTGAAGTTGTTAGAATCCGAGACATATTCGCATCGTGGAGATTTCGTGGTAGTGACTTATTCGGCCCGTATGAGCTGCTCAACTTCACTCTGCAGGGTCCTTATTCATATTGTGCGTCTCCTCTTTAACCTTTTCAGTGTTTTTAAAGCTAGCAGATCTAGATTGACTGGGTCTTGTTTGTCAGTTAACTTCAACAATGAAAGAAAAGGCATAAGCTGGGGACATTTGGCAGCTATAACTGCAGGGGCTGTGGTGATTGCTGTTGCAATCTCCGTCATGGTTGCGGCCTTGTTGCTTAGAAGACAAAGCAAGCATGAGCGTGAGATATCTAGAAGACGGTCCTGTAAGTGTAACAAAATCCCTCAATAGGAGATTTAGAATTTAAGTTTTAACGAAAATTGGTTGTGTTTGTCAGCCTCGAAGGCTTCCTTGATGAATTCTGGGATAAGAAGCTTCAGATTTAAAGAACTAGCAGAGGCCACTGATGACTTCAGCAGCTCATCTTTGGTTGGACGGGGAGGCTACGGAAAGGTCTACAGAGGTGTCTTATCGGACAAAAATGTTGCAGCAATAAAGAGAGCAGATGAAGGGTCTTTGCAAGGTGAAAAGGAGTTCTTGAACGAAATAGAGTTGCTTTCGAGGTTGCATCATCGGAATCTAGTTTCACTCATAGGTTATTGTGACGAAGAAGGGGAGCAGGTACTACCTTGCTGCCCAGTAGATAAAGGTCTTTTATCATATTGAGTTATTTATCATTTTGGTTGCTGAATAATGTACAGATGCTGGTGTACGAGTTCATGCCCAATGGCACCCTGCGAGACTGGTTGTCTGGTACAAAAGCACCTATTTAGATTTTAATGGATTTATTTGTGTCTAATGGAATACTTGGTGAATGCAGCTAAAGGGAAGGAGACATTGAGCTTTGAGATGAGGGTTCGAGTTGCGTTGGGAGCTGCCAAAGGTATTCTTTACCTTCACACAGAAGCGAATCCACCAGTGTTCCACCGAGACATCAAAGCCAGTAACATCCTCCTCGATCCCAACTTCAATGCCAAAGTTGCAGACTTCGGACTGTCCCGTCTTGCTCCTGCTTTGGAAGACGAAGAGGATGTGCCTAAACACGTCTCCACAGTTGTTCGTGGGACTCCAGTGAGTCGTCAAAAATGAATTACGCAGAACATAACAGCAGATCCATTGATTAGGTTTAATATGTTGCTGCAGGGATACCTGGATCCAGAGTACTTTCTTACACACAAGTTGACAGACAAGAGCGATGTGTACAGCATTGGAGTTGTCTTCTTGGAGCTGCTGACTGGTATGCATGCCATTTCTCATGGCAAAAACATTGTGCGAGAGGTGAAGACAGCAGATACGATAGTGTCGCTGGCAGACAAGAGAATGGAGCCATGGTCAATGGAATCCGTTGAAAAGTTTATGACTTTAGCACTGAGGTGTAGTCATGACTCACCGGAGATGAGACCGGCAATGGCAGAGGTGGTGAAAGAGCTGGAGGCACTGCTCCAGGCAATCCCCAACAGAGCTGCAACGACTCCGTCATCGTCAGTGCTCTCACCATCATCATCATCGAATGTGACGAGAGACCTTTACGAGTCGTCAAGCCTTATAGGAAGCGATCTCAGCAGCGGCATTGTTCCCAGCATCGCTCCTCGCTGACCCCAGTCATGTCTCTCTTTCTCTATGTAGCTTAAAACCAGTCCAATTATACTTCCCCTGTAATATATAAATTTCCATGAAACTGTTTAATTTGCTTTGGGATTACTCAGACCCTCGTGATCATCACTGAAACTGGCAGCAAGAGCAAGACGTTTTTGTAGTTATTCCATAGTACCACAAGTTTTGTAATCAAAACAGAGATTGACATGTAAAGAAATGGGTGTGTTTTGCAGGGTCTCACATTTCTGTCCTCTGCTGCATGAAAATGAATAAGCAAAATTCTGTACGGAGTCTTTGAAGTGACTCGCAAGAGATGAGCAAACCTCTGAATCAATAAATAGAGCATATACCAGTAATATTTATTTACGGAAGAGAGTGTTGTTGTTTGTATACATTTACAACATAAGAATCAGAGTTACAACTTGCTGAAACTGAGCTTTGAAAGAACAATGGCCGCTTGATCACCACCCAACAGAAAATATGGGTGTCTGAGAGCAGCAGCTGCTGAAAGGCGTCCTCGTCTCAGAGAACCTCTCTCCGATATCAGTTTAGTTACAAGGTCCCACCCTCTACCAGAGTCCAGATCTAGTATGCTCAAGTCTGGCCTTGTCCTAGTCCTATCCCGCCATCTATTCAAGTCATATTCAGCTGATCTTATCTCCGAATTGAAATTCTTCAGACCCGCACTGGATCTTAACGTGGGAACTGCCATTTGCAGAAGCACTATCCCAGCAGAATACATATCAAACAGATCCGGACTGTTCAACTGTAAGAATCAACAATCCAAATCAGACAAACACACAAGAATACAAACCATTAAACTTCAAAAACAACCTGCCACAAAATAGGGGAAAGCAAAGCGGCTATTGGCTCAGGAGGAGGACTTGGGGTTTCCTCAGGTAGGACGTAGAGCTCAGGAGGACAGTAGTCAGGATCTAGCAACGTGCGTTCTGGGATGTAATTCTTGCCAATGCGAAGATCAGCAGCTGCACCAAAGTCTATGAGCTTAATCTGACCATTCTTTGTAACAACCAAGTTGGCAGGTTTCACATCCCGGTGCACAATGCCCGTGCCATGGATTTTCTTCAGAGATGTAATGATCTGGCGCATGATCTGCTTAATGATCAATGCACGACGTTTCACAGATTCCACTCCTTGAAGAACACGCCCAAACATGATGGACTCCAGATTGGAAGGAAAGCTCCGATCTTTCATGTAATCAGCGAGATCGAGGTCTCCCTGTCGAACAGAGTCTGTGTAAAACAGTCCAATCTCATATGCATTTTTATTTTTTAAGAAGAAAAATAGAGCACCTCAAACCTCCAGACAAGCCATTTGCCGCCTTTTGTATAGAGAGTATTGGTCTTATCGGCGACGAAGCTTCCTAGAAACTTAGCACATGTCTCAGGAGCCGCCCTTGAGAGTCTGTAGTTGAACCACTCTTCGTACTCGCCGAATTCCTTTGCACCTCGTACTCCCATCTTCACCTTCTTCAGAATGACTCTCTCGCCGTTCAAGTCTACAGCTTTGACTCTTGATCTGCTAACCGAAACTTCATCAACAACAGAGGAATTCTTAGGAAGAAAAACGCCGGAATAGACCACCCCGAAAGAGCCTTCGCCGAGTTTCTCTGCGACCAAGAAATCAGACCTCTTCAACCTCCTTGTCCCAATCAGAGTGTCGAGGCCAAGCTGAAGTGGAGCGAGGATGTAGGCGTCGATAGCTCCAACGAGAACACCAGGCCTCGCCGTCAGATAAAACCAGGCAAACCCGGCGGATACAAGTGATTCCCATTTCTGGGTCTGCACGAAAACAGGGATATGAGAAAGAGATTGGGCCACAAAATCGACAGTAGTTTCCTCAGGAGAAAAGCTGCATTTCACGGAACGTCTGTGGAGTTGGGAAGGGGAGAGGCCGGCGGTGAAGCACCTGAGAGAGAGAAGAGAAGAAGAAGCCATCGTCCCTTCCTTATCCCAATTCCTTTCTTCAACAAACCATTCAACCACATTATTTTTATGGGCCCTCTCTCCTTATGGGCCATCTCATTCCAATTTTTTTAAGCCTCAAATCATAAACATAGGGCTCAATTTACAATAATACATATTGACTGTCTCAAATATCCTGTTATCTACACCAAAGGGCAAAGGCTTCTGAATTTTGAAACTTACAAGTGAACCCAAAATAGTTAACTCATCAGAAACACAATATGGCATAAGCTTTAACATTAAATAAATGCATGCAGAAGCAATAAACAACTAGTAAAGAAGAAAATGTACGTTATTCACAGCTTGAGAGATAAGTCTAATAATTCAGAATCAGCCTCACTTTGCTCGTTATTCATATGAATGTTGCTGCCTTCTAGGTTTGAAATCAAATTTTTGGACAAATAATCGGTCTTTTGAACAGGGAACATAGGGATTGGTATTTGCATTTGTGAATGTTGCATCGTAATTACACTTCATCCATCCAGTTGAAGGTTTACTCCATGAGGATTGTTTCGGCATTCTTGAAAATTTTTAATTTGTTTGGAGATACACTAGCCCAATCCTCAGCATCAAAGACAGCATTTTATATTATTCTACTATGAGGAAGAGTTGTATTTGTGAATATCAGAATGTTCCTTGCTTTTCATATGTGCCATAAGAGCCAAAGAGGTAAAGATTTTGTTGCATGTGATTCTGTTTTAGCTTTGGTATGAATTCAATAGCAGATGATGTCAAATCCATATTAGGAATAGCTAAATTGTATCAAATATCTGTTACACTTGGACAAAGGAAAAAGAGATGATTTAAGCTCTCTGTTCTTTTGCATATACAGAAAGGATTTTATTTAAAAAATAAAAATCCTTTTTGTATGGATGATTGTAAGGGCGGTAGGAGGAGTCCATGACCATGAATATGATTATTGATTTCCATCTCTTGCTTGTAAGCGTTCTGATGTCCTCCCAAGGCTTGTGAAGTAGAGAACTCTTTTTTGCACATGGTGCATGCAAACATCCTCGCTTGACCCTTCCCTCCAGAACCAGAGTTTCTCATTGCCCAATAAGCTCAACTCTAACCTCGTTGCCTCACCCAAAGTCTTCTCTTTCATTTTCATGTGCGAAGATTTTGAGTTATGTTTAAATATGAGATCACAAAGTGCTTCTATTTATTGATCAATATGCCTAATCATTCATGTCTAAAAATCTTAGTAATTATGATAGATAATCCCAAATGTAGTTATTAGTAAACAACATTCAAGTAAACGGAGACTATCTTTTGCTCAATGCTTCCGACTGTCTTTAAATAATTTTTTTTTATTTTGTAAATGGATATTTAAAAAAAAAAAATTAGACCCTATTATGTGTAGGATATTGGGTCTTTATATGCAGATCGAAAAACA
>OVBE01003695.1:0-26083 GCA_900406425.1 Iberis pinnata
TTTTTAAAATTGCAATTTATTTAACGGAACCCTAACGAACGTTAAGCATAATTAGACAATTGTTCTGGTTTTTTTCCAAAAAATACATGAACTATTAATATTTTTCAGTTTTATATAATTTGATATATGTGTTTTAGAGTACATGTTCATGTTAATAGAATTATTAGAACACAATTTAAAAATTGTGAAATAATTAATGTTAAAGATATTTATATTATATTGATGCAAAAGAGATTTAAATATTGATGCAAGAGAATTATTAGAACACAATGTATATTATATTGATACCAATTTGTAAATCAACATCCAATTTTTTAAATAAAAAACCTTTGTATAGACTCATGTTATTTTGATCGTTACAAAGTATTTCGCGAGTAATCTGATCAGAAAATTTCAATAACTAATGAGAAAGTGTGTTAAAAAAATGATGATAATTTCAAAAGTAATATCAAAGAAGTAGCAATACTAAAACAATTCCATTGATTTTAATTTATTTTTCATTAATATTATTAATTATTTCACATGTTCTAAAATGTGTTCTAACAATTTTATTAACACGAAAATGTATTTTAAAATATAAATATCACATTATATAAATTTATTAGTTCATGTATTAAACTAGGAAATATTACTAGTCGTGTATTATTCGGGAAACTATAAAAGTTTGGTAACTATGGTTGACGTCCGTTAGCTTCCATTACGTTAAATTGTGATTTTGTATAGTTCATGTAATAAAATGGCAACAACAAAAAATTGATGTATTATAATGGTAACAAAAAAATTTGTGTATCGAAATAACAAATGTTATAAAGTTAAAATTTTTCGGGTTTTTCCCTTTTGAATAGTATTAATTAATTTGGTTTTAATAATTTATAAATATATTACATATTAATTTAAATAATCAAAAGAAATTTTTATACTTAACTAAATATTTAGTTTAGTCAGCAACCGTTAGAAATATTGAAAATAAAATATTATATATTTCTTATTTCTGCCCGAATTATCTAAAAGACTATAACATATATTTTCATTTCCATCAAAAATATTCAATATTTAGTTATTTTAATTAATTTACTCCATTGTAATTTCGTCGAGAATTCATCACGATTTTTTAGACAAACAATCATATCTCCATCGAAAAACTGTCGAAAAGATTCTGTCGGCAATACACCATAAAAATTCCATTGGAAATCCCTCGAAATTTTTTTGACAACAAATTACTACGGAAATTCTTTTACGAATTTCTGATTAAAATGGTTTCCAACCACATTATGATTTTTTAGGGAATTTCGTTTTTATTCACTTTTTTATATTGTAAAAATTTTTATTACTATTCTGAATATTTTCAATTAATTTTGGTTGTATTAATTAATAATTATATTTAAGTATTAATTTAAATTAGTACAAGAATATGAATATTTAATTAAATAAATATTTATATAATATATAATTTAGTCAAAAATGGCTAAAGGAATATTATATATATATTTTTATTTTGTCGAAAATGTTTAGTAATTAATTATTTTAATTAATTTATTCCTTCATAATTTCATCGTATTTTTCGGGATTTTTTAGACAAATCATCATATTTGTATCGGAAAACTGTCAAAAACATTTTGTCGAAAGTTTGTTGTAAACATTCCATAAGAAAGCCATTGACAATTTTTTGACAGCAAATTCAATCGGAATAATTCCTACAGATTTTTGAAGGAAAATGATTCTCGACCACCTAGCAACTAACATACGTTTTCTATTGGAAATGCCAATAGAAAACTAACTGGGTTTTCGGTAGAAAATGTCAAAATTTTTGTAGTTACGGGTATCTTTTACACTGTTTTGGAAACCCATCGTAAATGCCTTTCTATGTGGATTTTTTTACATCCCCCATGAAAGGAAGGTGCTTCAACCACATCAATCTTTGATCTTCTTTGATTGATCTTCCCAAACTGACATGATGCTTATTAAACATCACGATCATGATTTCCAAGCATGATCTGACGGGGTTTACTAAGCCATGGTTGCATCCAACCCAACCGGTCCAATCCTCAATTATCACCACCCCTTACATAGCATTAGTGAGAATTTTTGAGTTTCCACCAGAAGACATTGAAAAGTCTGAGAAGTCACTAGCCTATTTATTATTAATTATAAAAAATTAATAACAAACAAGCCAATGCTCAAACACTCAATCAGTTCATGATCTTTTCTCATCCAACTTATTAAATCTTCGACACTTATTCAAATTTTCGCATTTTCCATGAACCAACTTGAATTTCCTGCAATTCTTCCAGGTTGATGCTTAACTCTATGATTTGAACTTCTTGACTTGAAGCATGCATGTTTTGGCCTGGCTATCCGCTCTTTTACTTAGTGGTTTTCGGGTGCTCTAATTCTCACCCACTTAGGCTAAATTCGTCCCAGAATTTTCACCTTATTCTACCCGAACCACCCTTTGTTTACCGAACCACTTAGGATATTTTTGTATCATCACATTTCGGGTTCCTAAGTTGTTTCTTCATTACCATCACAATCCCAGACGACCTGAACGTATTTGATCCGCTTTTTCTTTTTTCAATTCTGGTCTTCTTTCCAATTATCTGAATTGGTCTGCCTTCAATCGTGAGGTTTTCTCTCAAATCAATTGGAATATCTTTCATGATGCTGTCCGGATTAGTATTTTGCATCCTTAACTACAAGACATGATAGACATCATGGAACTAATTCATAGCTCTAGGCAATTCCAATCTATAATCCACTGCTCCAATTCTTTCCAAGATCTTAAAGGGTCCCATATACCTTAGGTTCAGCTTCGCATTCTTCGCAGCTCGATCTTTCCCTTTGTATGTGATTGCTTTGAGGTAAACCATGTCCCCAACTGAAAATTCAAGCTCTTTTCTTCTCCGGTCCGCATAACTCTTTTGCCGATTATGAGCTTCTTTCATTTTTATTTTTGAGGATCCTGATATTTTCTGTTGTTGCCGCAACAAAGTTCCAGCGACAAATGCTTCTCTCCCCCACTTGAATCCAACAAAAGAGATTTTGGCACAGACGATTATACAATGCTTCATACGGGGTCATTTCGATACTTTCTTGATAACTGTTGTTATAAGAAAATTCGGCTGTGTAAATAAGCCGTGCACATATGACTGCCCATCTGTTCGTGGATGATAAGTCGTGCTCTTATGCACCTTTGTTCCGAACTTATTTCGAAGCGTTCTCCAAAATTGTGAGTAGAACTTGGAGTCACGGTCAGACACAATGCTTGCTGCAACATCATGAAACCGCACAATCTCCTAAATATACCGTTCAACCCAACATTTCATAATTATCCATTATGTTCACGAAAAAAAACTGAGCATACGGGTGAGTCTGTCCACTATCACCTAAATCACATATTTCCCCTTTACCATTGGCAATCTAGTCACAAAGTGCATTGTGATCATATCCTACTTCCATTCAGGAATGGGTAGGCTTTGTAATACACCAGTTAGTACTTGGTGTTCAGCTTTAACCATCTGACTTGTTCAACGTGCGACATCTCTCTTCATGCCGACCATATGATAATACCGCATAAGATCCCTATACATCTTAGTTGAACAAAGATGTATCGAGAACTTACTTTGGTGCGTCTCTTTCAAAATATGTTCCCTTAGTTCTTTGTCATTTGACACACAAACTCGGCCACTTAATAGAATGGTTCCGTTGTTTGAGTTCTGGTACTCTGAATTTTCATTCTTTGAAGCCTTACCCAGGTTCTCATCTTTCTTTTGAGCCAGCTGAATACTTCTCATCAAGTCCGCTTGATCAGCTGCACTCAATCCCAATGGTTCAACTTCGGCTGTCAAGGCATATAGCCTTAACGACACAACCATTCCAATTAGATTCTCCAAGTACTTAAGGCTTTTATGATTCATGTAGATTTGGACTTTACCACCATAGAGATAAGATCTCCAAATCTTTAGTGCAAACACCACCGTAGCCATCTTAGATCATGAGTAGGATAGTTTCCCTCATGTTTTCGTAATTGCCTGAATGCATAGGCTATAACTTTCCCTTGCTGCGCACACAACCCAAACAATCTGCTATGCATCCGTATACACCACGAATGGCACATCCATAATGGATAATTCTAAGACTGGAGTTTGAATTAGCATTTCCTTAAGCTTATGGAAACATTCCTCACATTCGTTTTTCCATTTGAAATGAGCATCCTTCCCATTTAATTTAGTAATTGGTTGAGCCATTCTTGCAAAACCTTTGACAAATCTACGATAGTAACCAGCCAATCCCAAGAATCTTTTGATTTGTGATGTGTTTTGTGGTTTTGGCCATTCTTTGATAGCCTTGATCTCTTCCAGATCAACATACACTTCTTGATCCGAAACAACATGACCCAAGAAGCCAATATGTCTTTGCCAGAGGCTACACTTGCATAACTTGGCAAAAAATTGATGTTCTTTAGGCGATTCATCATTATTCTTAAGTGATTTTCATGCTTATGTTGGGTGTTTGAGTAGACAAGTATTTCATATATGAAGATTATAACAAAATCATTTAAACAATCCCGGAATACGCTGTTCATCAGTTTTATAAAGGCAGCATATGCATTCGTCAGTCCAAACAGCATGACTACAAACTCAAAGTGACCATACCTTATCTGGAAGGCGGTCTTCTTAATATCATCTTCCTTAATAGGAATTTGATGATAGCCTGATGCAAGGTCTATCTTTGAGAATTGATCCAACAATTCATCAATTATCGGCAAATGGTACTTGTTCTTGATAGTTACCCTGTTCAGCCCTCGGTAATCAATATTTAGTCGGAAGCTGCCATCTTTCTTATTCACGAACAGCACTGGTGCTCCCCAAGGTAAAGTACTTGGTCGCACAAAACCTTTTTCCATCAATTCTCACAACTGTTTCTTAAGCTCAGCTATCTCTGCTGGTGCCATTCCAGTAGGGTGCTTTAGACAATGATGTTGTCCCTGGCTCGAGCTTAATAGTGAAAGGGTCAAATCTACCCAGTGGCAATCCAGTTCATGTTTGGAATACATCCTCAAACTCATGAGCTACCAGAATATCACCCAATTCAACATTCTGTCCAACTTCCACCGTCTAGATAGTTGCTAAGTATCCCTCGCATCCTTTCTTGATCAACTATTCAGCTTGAATCATGGAGATTACAAGACTTCCACTTGTTGGATGTATGTCGTGATACTCCAACCATCCTTCGGCCGTTTCAAATTTCACCCGGCCTATGTGATAGTCTAAATGTGACTTCTGCATTCCAAGCCAATCCATTCCAAGGATTCCATCATACGACTTCAAGGGATACATGATCAGATCGGTTGGAAGAACCAACCGATCTATCACCATCGGTACATCTAGTACCTTCCCTAATGTCTCCATGACTTGTCCTCCCGCAACCTTAAGCAAGCCATATTAAACTTCTTGTTCCATCTTGAACCCTCATGGACCAACTAGATCTGGTCTCACAAAACATTGAGTAGCTCCCTAATCAAACAGAACATGGATTGCCATACCACCCATAATTATGGTCCCTACACATTCCTTCCAGAATGCTAAGGTTCCATACAATTTTATTTTTTTCAAGCACATTCTACTTAGAGATTTTTATAGATGAGTGATAGGGACTCACCAGTAATCGGTCTCGCGGCTGTGCTTGTGCCCACATCATCTCTAGACATTGTGCACGCTCTTGACATTATAGCTTGCCGCTTTGCTGGTGGTGGTAGACTTTCATATCCGGCCTCACAGCAACGGTAACACACTCTCGAACTATTATCCTTCCCTTGAACCATTGATCTCGAATCTTTTTCTGGACAATTCTGCACTTGATGACTCCTACTCCCACAACAATGACATGCTCCAGATGCGGCTCTATATTCTCCAAAGTGCATTTTTTGACACTTAGGACAAGGTCCCCGCCTAACAAAGTTTTTTGAACCACTTGCTTTATCTAACTTCATTTTCTTATTTCCTGCGTGGTTCACAACTGGTCCGTGCATTACATGCGTTTGTTTGCCCAACATTCTAGCTTCTTCTCCAATTCCATACTCCAACATGGCCGCTTTCTCGACCAACTACCCAAAAGATGAGAAGTTCAAAACCAAACATTGGTTCCTGATTTCAATCCTTAGGCCTCTCATGAACCTACGAACTTGAACTTTCTCATCATCCAGGTCATGTCTAGCATATCTCCTGAGACGATTGAATTCGGCCTCATACTCCCTCACAGTCCTAATGCCTTGATGCAATTCCAGGAATTCACCTTCCTATCGATCAAAAGCTTTTTGTGGAAAGTACTTCTCCCTAAACTTCTCCCAAATAATTTCCCACGAGTTAACATACCTTCGAGCCAAGGTACCCAACCATCAAACATGTGCATCACCATCTAAGTAGTGCACATCTAAATATTTTTTGTATCCTTCAGGACAACAAATACTTTTAAAATTTCTCTCCATCCTGGAAACCTACATATCCGCTAAAATCATATATGTTCTTCTAGAGAAGAAATTTTTGCCCAAACGTTGCATGTGGTCCATCACCTTAAGGTAAGAAGGACCTTCCTCAACTGGAACATCTACTTCCATTTCGGCATCAGGTGAATTATCAACCACTTTTGGCTGAGTTACTGGAGCAACTCTAACTCCATGAAGCCTTTCTAGTACTTGTACTAGCAATGTCAAGACCGTCTTAAGTCCTACTTTTGCACCACCAACTGCACCACCAACTGCACCCGCAAGCGTATTCACACTACCATTCACATTAGCATTCCGGGCAACATTGCCTTCATTCCCATTGCCACCAATACCCATATCCCCATTGTTATTTTGTGCCATCTGCAAACAGATTCAATGGGAAGATAGTTTCAAGACTAACTTTTCACAACCACAAATTGGCAATGAGGAGTCTTACAACAGTAAAGGCAACTGGAAGGATGTATTTTTCCCACTAACCCATCTATTCTAGATTATCTTATCCTATATCTTAATTATGCTCTGATAACAATTTGCAACACCCCGACTACCTTGGACTTATAGGCCAAATGGCTTACCGTTTGGAAATCCAAACATTATACTGTCCGAAAATCCAAACGATAACATGCTTTAGAGGTTTAATTCTATACTTAGCCATTTGCATGCATTTTTTTATTTCTTTCAGAGTTCTTTATTTAATACATGCATATCATACATAGATTTAACTAGTTTCATTACACATGCAAGTTTGCTACAAAAGGTAATACATTTCCTTGAACTACTAAATTTTATACCCGAAACTATACATAATATCCCCCATCCTTTTCTTAATGTATCTCTTATTCTGCATGCTGCTCATTCCTAGCATTACCTGCGACCTCAAAGGAGGCATAAGCAATACAACTTTGCTTAGTCAGCACGGTTTAATGTGTAACCACTTAAACACAGAAACATATGTGGTTCCCTAAGAACATCAACACAAAATAATAAACGAACTGACTAGACTGTCTTGGTCATCTGGATTCACCCAGATCAACCATCAGTCTAGTCCATGGACTGACTAAACTGCCCTGACTATCCGGGTTACCCGAATCGATCACCAATCTAGCCTATTGACTGACTAGACTGCCCTGACAATCCGAGTTACCCGAATTGATCATTAGTCTAGTCCACAATACGACACTTAAGCCCAAACTATTGGCATAAAATCGATACAATACGAATACGTCACACATGGCCATTTTACGGTACTATGACCAACCCAAAACATGTATCCGGTCACATAGACCATCAAATCATGTATACGACACACATGGCCTCCAGAACGGCATCATAGCCTTCACAAAACTTGAATTCAGCCACAAACGCTATCCAAATCATGTATGCTGACCACAAAGGTCACAGAACAGCACTACGACCGTATAAATCGCACTCTACTTTCTAATCGTCCCGAACTTGATTGATTTCTTTGGTACTCGGATTAGTCAAGCTCAACATAATGATTCTCACTTCTCACGAACCGATTTCTCATTTTTCACAGACTGATTCTTCAACCGATTGAACTTTCTCTTCTATGGAAACCCAGAGGTGAAGAAATATAGCTCGACCTGCTTCGAACCTGTCCATTTAGAACATACCACGTCATGCTTGCGCATTTTTGAACTGCCACACTGCTCTAATAGATTGACACAATACTCATTAGCTTCACTGTTTCGACCAGACTAACCTAGTGCTCGCTGGCAACACTGTTCCGACCTGACTGACTCAGTGCTCGGCGATATTCCCATTTCCTTGATACTTAGCTATTTTCATCCGCATTTCATCCGCATGATAACCCAATTATGTGCATCATTAGATAAACTTGAACATGGTTCAGTTCACATCCAGACTGAACTTCAACCAATTTGCACCTTCCCTCGGCCAAACCGTCCCTTAACTGAATTTCTCTGCATATTAATCAATTTTTCAGTCTAACCGCTTAAATTAGTTCAGTTCTGACTGATTGGCTTGAACATTCCGATTCCCAACACCTTGATCATGATCCAGCCGTGATCTAATCTTCGATCTTCTTTGATCGATCTTCCCAAACCGACATGATGCTTTTCAAGCATCAGACTCATGTTTCCCAAGAATGGTCCGAGGGGGATTACTAATCCATGGTCACATCCAACCCAACCGGTCTAGCTCTCAACTATCCCCCCCCCCCCCCTACATAACATTAGTGACAATTTTTGGGTTTCCAGCAGAAGACATCGAAATGTCTGAGGAGTCACTGGCCTATTTATAATTAATTATAAAAATTAATAATAAACAAGCCAATGCTCAAAAACTCAATTTGTTCATGATCTTTTCCGATCCAACTTATAAAATCTTCGACACTTAGTCAAATTTTCGCATTTCTCACAAACCAACTTGACTTTCCTTCAATTCTTCCGGTTTAATGCTTAACTTTATGATTTGAACCTCTAGGCTCAAAGCAAACATGTTTTGGCCCGGCCATCCGACCTATATTCTTTTACTTAGTTGTTTTCGGGTGCTACACAAAGCCCACATGAATTCTAGTCATACCTGATAATCACTCTTGGCACATCCACTTTTGAACGGTGGAAACATGATCTCACTAAGGTAAAAACTGTATATAATATTGTCTATCTTTTCTACAATTATTTACCTTTGTGAAAAATACATAGTTTAATAAATTCTACCAGCTTAGGGAAAAATAAAAACAGAAAACATATTTTCTAAAACCATTATGGAAGACTAAATATAAACTATACAATTTTGCTATGGTTGCTTATATACTACATAATGATATTTAGTTTACTTGGTTACAAGATAAAACTGAACATATAAGTGAATAATATTCATAGAGTTCATGCAAATACTTAGAAAATGGCTTTTATTATCTCTTGGGAAACACTCATAACGTATCACGAGACTATCCCTTCAATATATAGTATTCACATTTTGTTCACTGATTTGTGCATCATAGTTTTATTGTTTTTATCAAAGGTATTCTAACTATTTGGTATTTGATTGCTTGTGATAAACATATAGTCGAAGATCAAGAGATCCAAAATATATTTGATGTGCGCATTAACTTTAAAAATAAAATATGGTTAAGATTATATTATTATATTTGAAATGGGCAATGCAAGCAAAGTTAAAATATTTTAAGAAAAAAGTTATAACCAACCGGATTCAAACTAGTGACGTAAGAATTCTGCTTTTACTATAGTTCTCCACTCTACCATCTGACTTATACTTTACTTTTTTATGAATAAATATAAAAATATGCTAGCAGCAATTCTTGCATATTTTAATAGCATCGTGTTCGTTTCAATTATAACGATAATTTAAAGAAATAAAGTTTTCTGTTGCATATAATTTGTATTGTGCATATTTGTTCCATAAAGTGTTCTAAATGTAAAATCAGGGAAAGAACGTGGAAGTGTAGCAAATGCAAGTAGTTTTGATGCAAACACTGGCCAATCTGCCGGTTCTTGATTCAATCCTTGTAACTTCTTGGAATCTATGACAAAACAGGAGCATTGATACCCCTTGTTAATCAGACACGTCATTGCCCACAATAAACTTAGAAATTCCATATGAAGAGTTTTTACACCCCGCCTTGTACCCGGAAGACCCAATAAGGTGGTTGATGGATCACCATATTTTAAAATCCACCCAAGACCACTAATGGTATGTTCTAACTTCTAACCGTCATTGACATAAAAGATTAAGTCGGTCGGCAATATGGGAGTCGACACAATTTGACCACCCATAGACAAACAACTTATGGTACTTCCGCGCCCACCATCAGAATGCGCCAAATATCATTCATTAGCCTCTTTCGTTGCTAGATAAACTGAATCTCTGGGATCCCATTGCCTACTATTGAAAACGAACTCATTGCGAGCATTCCAAATATACCATAGAATCCAAAGATATACTATCAAATTCGCTTGCTGGCCGTCTCTCGAAGAACAGTGTGAGAAAAGATAATATATATTCTCATAAATATTAGATGAGAAAAAAAAATTATCTGGAGTTGAGATAGTCGATAGAGCCGAACTCTGGAAAGCTGGAGGACATGTAAACAAAGCGTGGTTAATAGATTCACTTTCCTCCCCACATCTCGCACATACTGCATCCACACATAGATTCTTCACCATGTAAATGTTTGATTTATATTCTTCAAAGCTATAGTTGTTATAAAAGAAGGACTTTTTACGTAGAACATTTTTGCATATTTATTATCTTATTACTTTATATATAGTGTAATAAGATGATTTTTAGTGCGTGTAAGAAAAATTTATACTACTACGACCTAATAGAATAAAAAAACAGAATGATATATATTTTTTTTTTTGCTGATAAGAATATTTCAATACACTTTACTATGTTTATGTAATGTATCTGAATTACTTATAATAATTTATATAAATTTAATTATAGAAAAATAGTATGTCCCATTGAGTTTTTCAAACAAAGTTTTTAATGAGGCTTGTTCACAACACTTATACAAAAGCCTCCTAGTGAAGTTTAAGCCCAATTCTATCCCATTCTATCCTACTTTCGTTTTAAAACTTCAGTCTTGATTTATATTTTAAAAACAACCTTAGTATTAATTGTTTTGTGCATTTCCAAGAAGCTGTGCTTGTACAACCTTCTTCTCTATATGTATGGACCAAAATGCATCAATATAAACATCAAACACCTTTTCTAAAAACTTAAGAAATCTCTCTAGAATCTTGTTTGATCATTTTGGTCTTGTTTATGTTCTGAATATGATTCTGCATGACAGGCCAAATCCAGATAGTCTAAGTCATTCCGCATCTCTTAGAAGTATCATTCACTCTATTTCATTTCATCATCACAACCCTTGTAGAAGCATTCATGGACTTGATCCTTGCACCTAGGATCACATCAAATGGTATCAGAGCTAATCTCCATCAACAAGTTATGTTTTTATGATTCTGCAGTTTTTGACTTTTCATATTCTAATATTACATATGTTTTAAAGTTAAAATCTTGTTAGAATCACGTTGATTAGTGTCAAATCAACGTAGAATAAGTGCTGAAGTTGCTAAATAACTAGGCCTGAATTCACGAAATAGTAGAAAACAAAATCTAGGTTCTTTGAAAATTTTTACAATTTGTTTTGTCTCGTGATCTTATTTGAATATGTTTTGTGTTAAATCATTGCCGTGATGAATTTTTAAATGATTAGGAGTTATAAGAGTAGATTTTATGAAGATTTAAAGTTGAATTCGTTCTGGGCATGTTACAAACACAAACTGTTATGTTTTTCATGTTAATCTCTTTATGTCTCTTCATATCCTATGAATTGTTGCAATATGTTTCGACGATAGATTGATTTTTAATTTTCGATTATAATATGTTTTTTGCATAAAGAACATGATCAATTGTTGGAAAAATTTAACAACTTGAAGGTCATGAATTGAATGAATGCAGAATCTGTTTTGACTTATCATCTTCCACTGCATTCTGTTTAGATCAATTCGAAAGTGTTGCATAATCTTCTACAGCTGTTATTTAGTGAACTTAAGAAGAGAAATTTGGTTTGTTGTGTGGTGAATTTCTTTTTGCTTGAAGAACTCATTTTGTGTGCATTTTAATTTGTTTGCATTCTGTTTTGCTTAAATCATAACCTGATTTGATCCTTGAATTCTAATTATTGTAAAGTGATTTTATATTGGTTTATGTGATATCTAGGGTAATGATCAATGAGTTTGCATCATAGTAGAATAAATTGATCTGTTGTCTTCTTATTTATGTCTTTGTAAGGACAAGTTGCTGGTGACTTCTTTGTTGAATGTGTTTTAGGGAAAATGGCAACATTTGAAAACATAGTGAGCAAGCTTAGTCCCATGGATTAGAAATTTGTATAAGACTTCACAACAAGCATGAAGGATAGGTTGGACACACAACTAGATGCATTTAAGCAGGAACTCTATCAAAGATCAAAGCACAAGAATAAACTGAGGGGAGTGAGCAGTTTTGAACTGAAGAAAATACCTTCATATATGTCAAAGAGTAGCAACAAACAACTTGAGAAACAACAAAGGTCAATTGACATTGTTTCTAAATGGTTAAAAGCTATCAATCTTGTGGTGAAAGGAGAATATCAAAAAGAATAGGCAAATGACCAAGTTTATTTGAAGGAAAAACAAACAAGCCTTACACTAGTTCAAGATGAACATCTAGTTATTTCTTCTCCTACTCACTCTACTTTCCATTGTGCTAATACTTGTGCAAAACCTATCTCTATTGCCAAGACCATTGAACAAGTTTTAGATCATAAGAAAGAAGAACTTGTCTTGGTATATGCTGATAAAGTAGTTAGCACACATGAAGAAGATGAAGATAGTTCAAAAAAATCAGAACTTGAAGAAGAGCATGTCATTGTACCTACTGCCCATGCAAGATTTAAGGATATTAATGAATTCAAGAGGCACTTAGAGACATTCATCAACCAAACCAGGAAGTTTCTAACTTTAATCCTTCAAATTTCGTTTTTGATTTTTCACCTCCTAATTTACCTACGAATTTTTGCTTGAATTTATGCTTAAGCTGTTTTGTTTGAGTGTTAAATGGATGATTAGGCTTTAAATCCTTGGAAATTTTTTTTTGTTTAAGTATGCAACATAATATGATCTTTGAATATGTTCTTTGAAGTGTACCCACATTTTTCAAGCCTTAAATATGACCAATCATCTTCTGTGGGAGCTTGTTTGTTTCATGTAATTGATTTAAGAGAAACTTGCTGATTATCCATTCAAAATGATGAATGTTTGAGTAACAAATAGAACCCTTTAATTTTATGCATTTTTAATTTATTTTATGCCTGATTTAGAAGAAAAGTTATTGCTTGATATGTTTGTGAATCTTGCAAGGAACAAAGTCTAGAAGCTTTAGAAAAAAACTCATGCAGAGGAAACTTGGAAACTTTAGATGAGTTTCTATTAGCCACTGGAAATAATACTAATCTACAAGGGAAAAGAAGGCATTGCATTATTAGACAGTTTGAAAGTACGCAATAGAAAAATCAAGAGGTCAAGGATCATCAAAGACATTGCCTATCGATTTGAATTTCCAAGTAAGTTTAAACTAAGCTCCAGGACCACTTATATTAATTTTGTACCTTTTCTTGCAGGAAAAACATATTTGAGGACAAATCTTTTTCAAGAGAGGGAGTATGATATGATATTTCCCAACAATGGAACTAAAGAGATAGAGAACCTTGAACTTGAGCTAAATTAAGAGGAAGAAAGCACAATGGAGCAGCTCGAAATACTTATATGTTCCAATCAGTCCAATGAGTAGATCAAGACAAGCTAAATTTCAGCAAGCTTTATAACAACTCCTATATACTCTCCAGGACAGTCTAGTGTGTGCTAATCCAAACACATTGGTTGTGATACAAGCTACCTAGACATTCGTCAAGAGAGGTGTTGTGACTTGTACTCTTTTCCTTGGTTTGGTTTTGTCCCATTGCATTTTCCAAACAAGATTTTTAATGAGACTTGTTCACAACACTTATATAAGAACTTCTTGGTGAAGTTTAAGGCCAATTCTATCTCATTCTATCCTATTTTCTTTTTAAAACTTCAGTCTTTATTTATATTTTCAAAGCAGCCTTAGTGTTAATTATTTTGTGCATTTCCAAGAAGTTGTGCATGTATAGCCTTATTCTCTATATGCATGGACGGAAATGCATCAATATAATCATCAAACATTTTCTAAGAAACCTAGGAATTCTCTCTTGAATATTTTTTGATCATTTTGATCTTGTTTATGTCTGATTCTGCATAACAAGACAAATTCAGATAGTTTAAGAGTTATTCCGCAGCTCTTAAAAGTATCATTCACTCCATTTTGTTTGCTTAGCATCACAATCATTAAAAAAACATTCATGGACTTGATCTTGAAACCTTGGATCACATCATAAAGTGTGTAGGACAACATGACAACTTAGAAGACAATGGACAATTTAGTGTTGTTGGTAATGATGGACAACATTTTATCTTTGATTCAAGTATTTTTTTGGAAGTTGAAGAAGGTTAAGAAGTCATGGAAAAATGATCTATAATTCTCCATCTCATTGGTTTGTATTTGTCCACCAGAATAGATAACATTGGTATATTGGCTATTAGATGTCGATCTATGCTTCTCATTTATAAATTATGTTTTCCATTCACAAAGTTTTTATATTGTTTTTTTGTAGATGTGGTTCCGAACAAC
This sequence comes from Iberis pinnata, assembly GCA_900406425.1. Lineage (NCBI taxonomy): Eukaryota > Viridiplantae > Streptophyta > Magnoliopsida > Brassicales > Brassicaceae > Iberis > Iberis pinnata. Next base: position 14,768 of record OVBE01003695.1, read on the forward strand.
ATCTGTTAATATAGTTCAAAAATTAATTAGACAATTAATAAAACACGAACGACATGATTTGAACCTGCACGCGCAAAGTGTAACACCCACATTCCAAAAATTCTCAAATTGTATAAACCGAACAAGTATCAGAAATGCATAAATGGTTTAAATCGATGAAAACGTTTAATGGAAACGATTAGCTGAGCGCAAGAATGATTATTCTTTAAGTACAATATTATTATATTTAATTACATTAAAAGGAAATAGTTTTAATTAAAAATTAAAGGAGTTGGGTTGGTAACATGAAACAATAGGGGAGTTACAAAGGGAATGAGAAAAAGTTACGACCGAGTGGGAAGGGGGAAAATTGGATTTTTACTTCTAAGGGAGGGAGTGATTAAAAGAGTGGAAGGGAAGAAAGGTATTAACATTAGGATTTTGTGGTTACTGAGAGAGATGTTGATGATGAAAGGATAAAGAAGGGAGGTAATGAAAAGGGTTGAGAAGAAGTGTAGAGAGTGTGAGATGAATGAAAATTGTAAAGGTTAAATCGACGTTCAACGTATTACCACGATCCACACATCATTAGAGAAGGGAAATGGTGGTTTAAAATTAAATAATAAATCCACCATTGTTGAACATAAGTAGAGTGTATGGTGATAAGAAAGAGGAAGAAGAAGATCCATAGTTATCAATTATGAGTTGAGGTTTTGTGGAAGTAATTAGGACGAAACCAGAGAAAAACAGGCCAAATCATTGATTAATATTGATAGATTACATGCCGAGGAAGCCATAGGCAAAAATGGTGAAGTCATAAGAGTTTGATGTTGCCACGGTGCTTGTTTCTTCCGTCGCAAGAAAACAAAGATAATTAAGTTTTATAAATCTTTATTCCTTAAACTGCTTCAAGTTAGCTACTTTGAGATAACATTTGGAGGGTCAAAGCATGTCTGATTATGCTGAAATTTGGTGGTGATATTAATGAAACTACATAGTTATATTAAACGGTGGGATTAAGAATTGAACAGTTATAGTTGGATATATTTTGAGGTTTCTGAACTGTTTAAACATGGTTTACTGCATTTTCAGATTTCATATGTTTTGTAGGAAACAATGTTTGGACGATCTAGAAAGATCAGATAAGGTTGATATTTTACAGAACATTCTAGACTCAATGGTGTATCTTCTGGGCACAATAATACAGAGTTAAAGCATATAGAACATGTAGAGTCATGTTGTTATGAGTGGTGCTTAGAATTGTAAGTAGTTGGATCGCATGAGGTGTTAGTTCGGGACTGGTATGGCTGAAGGACCAATTAGTTGACCCATCTCTCTTCGTTATTTGGTCACGTGAGGATAATTGGTTGTGTAACTAAATAACAAGGAGAAGTGGTGAAGATAGTTAATCGAGATTGTTGAAGAATGAAGCTTGATTGGGAGGTGGATGACATAATAATTCGAACTTGCTCTTATTCTAAGTGTGTAAAGCTAGTTCTAGTTTTATTACTTAATTGGATAGAATGTATGATTTATAAGGAAGAATTAGTATGTAATGTTGTTAGTACGCGTATATGAAAATAAACCAGTGTAGTCTGGTTAGATAAAAATATAAAACATCAAGGAGGTTCGGTTAAGGTTGACTGGGTTTGAAATATATCTACATCAGATATAGAAATCCGAGTCAGGGTGTTTCACAAAGCCCACATGATTTCTAGTCATGCCCGATAACCACTCCGGCACGTCCACTTTTGAATGATGGAAACATAATCTCAACAATGCACAAGCTATATGTTATTGTCTATCTTTTCTCGATCATTTACCTTTGTGAAAAACACACAAATTAATAAATTCTACGAGATTAGGGAAAAATAAGCACACGAAAATATATTTTCTAAAACCACTATGGAAAACTACATACAAACTATGTAATTTTGCTATGGTTGCTCATAAACTACATATGATAATTAGTTTACTTGGTTACAAGATACAACTCAACACATAAGTTAATAGTATTCATGGAGTTCATGCAACAAATTTTAAATTAATTAAAAAAATGACTTCATAGAGTTGTTGAGATAAGATTAAAAGTAAAGGAAACTTGAAGTGCAAGATATGCTTATTATTTTGAGAGATAAAAGTTTGAGATATTTCTTAATATAATAAAGTATATTATTTTGTACATTGTTTACTTGATTCAATAATTGGTAGCAGAGCTTTGCTGAAATAAGCAAACAACACGAAGTCATGGGAGAGATCGTCCCATCCCCTAGTGCGAAGACTAGCAGTCTTCAATACCCTATGCTTAACGACACAAACTATACTTATTGGGCTATGCGTATCAAAGCTGCACTCTAAGTGAATAAAGTATGGGAAGCAATAAATTCCAGAGTGGAAGATGGAGAGAAAGATGACCTAGCAAGGCTAGTCTTTTCCAATCCATATAAGAATCTCTTGTGATACAAGTTGGTGATCACAAAACATCAAAAGAAATTTTGGAAGCAATCCAATCTAAACGTGTTAGTGCATAAAGACTCAAAGAAACTCGACTCCAAACTTTAACAGTTGAGTTCGATAGGTTAAAGATGAAAGAGATAGAGAATATTGATCTCTTGTTTTTTGAAGATTATCAAAGATAGTCGCCAAGTCATCAACTTTAGGAGATAGCATTGATGAAGCAAAGTTGCAAAGAATTTCTTAAACAGCTTACCAAGAAGGAGATACATCCATATTATTGCTACCCTTGAGCAAGTAGTGGATCTCAAAACAACAAGTTTTAAAGACATCGTAGAAAGAATTAAACCCAAGTTGATGTACACAAAATCAAAAGCAAATTCGACCCAAGAATACGTCCAACGAAAAGGAAGAGGATGTGGAGGTTGTTTCTATGAAATAGGAAGAGACCAAGAGCGTACATAATTTCAACAAGGGGGAAGAGAAAAGTCTAAAATCTTCTGTTTCAGATGTGACAAATCAGGTCACTACGCCTACACATGTTCTGATAGGCTACTCAAGTTACAAGAAACGCTAGAAAGTGAAGCCGATGATACATTAGAAGCTGATGAATTGATGATGAATGAGGTTGTTTCGGTCAAAAAATCGATGGTGAATGAAGTAGTTGGTGAACTGATGATGCAAGAAGTTTTGTTTTTAAATGAAAAGAATATAATATCTAATAAGTTCGAAGCTTATTCAAATCAAGAAAATATTTGGTACTTAGACAATGGAGAAAATAACCACATGACATGAAACCTCCACTATTTCAACAAACTAGACAAACGAATCACATGGAAGGTAAGATTCGATGAAGATTCAAGAATAGATATCTCAAGAAAAGGACCAATCCTTTTCTTGCGTAAAGATGGAAAAAAGAAGATCTTAGTCAATGTTTGCTACATCCTAACCTAAAAAGTAATATCATAAGACTTGGACTAGCAAAAAAATCTTGTTGTGAGATACATATGAAAGAAGACTATTTATTGATCTACAGTGTGAAAATGTAAAAGGACTAACAAAAATCAAATCTTCTTAAAAACACATCCTTTATTAAGATAAACACAATACAAGTTTTTCTTTATTCACTGGATTTGTTTCTCTTAATCTTTCACTCTTTGTCACTTTATTCGTTCAATCTCACAGATACAAAAATACAATCTCACAAAGCTCAGTCTCTCAAAATAGTCGGCTAAAAGAACTAGAAACCCTCTATTCTACTTAACCTCCTATTTATATTAAGGTCTCTTCTTTCCATAAGACTTTTTCCATTTTCAATCTTGTTTCTTTTTCTTCATATCTTTTCTTCCATTTCTTTGTTGCTTGCATATCAAGCTGCTACTCTGCCTTTTCTTTTATTCCTTTCCTTTTCTGTTTTTTTTACTTCATTCCTTTTGCATCTTCATTATCCTCCTTTTTGACTGAGTTTGTCATTTCAACACTTCGATGATCAACATTTGATCTTCTTTTTCTTTTGCATCTTCAGCCTTCCCCTTTGTGACTCAGTTTGTCAATCAAGCACTTTCACAATCAACCTGTTAATTAATGCAACACAGAAACAATCAATCGAACACAACATGTAATATGCAAAAGCATACATGTCAACAAATAGTAAGTCACTCCCCCATATAATGACACTACTCCCTCTAAAACAAAGATTTTGTTCATTAAGGGTGACCTGGTATGGACTTGTCCTTCCCCCATGCTTGACTGACAATACTTAGTCAAAAGCACAAGATGCAATGTATTGATGTCAGGTGGTACAACACTAAAAAATTAACCGCATGATGAACTATTTGTGGGAAAGTGATTTCCAGTCGTTAGTGAGACACAATGTTGATTCAAAACATAAAGACACCAGACTGGAGATGACAAACACATTCTGGACATAAAGCGCATGCTAGACTTATGTAACCACTATGTCTTAGAAAACAACCAATAAGAGTAACCACCAGTCATGACATATGAAGATCTAATCTAGAAGTGTGAAGTCACAACAACAGATTGACAACCAAACAACCAAACACCCAAACCCATTAATAGGTATTGTATGTATCCACGTGGCATTTTAGAGCCAAAATTGGTTGGCTTGCGACTTCAATCAGAACTACAGCCAAATACCAATCCATTGGATACAATTAAGCCCACATCAATCATCTTGACAGTCGTGGAACCAAACACATCACAACCTGAAACACATTGACACTCACATCCACAACCAGTGATCAGATACTATCGATGGGAAACATATAGGAAAAGATAATCATAAAACAACAAATAATATTTCCTTTGACAAAGCATGACTACTTTATTTTAGACAAAAAGTGACACACATAAATTTGTAACCTGATTAAGCGAGAATTTTTTGATCCTGATCAGCAGAACAAACTTGTACAAAAGTGTACCTGACTAGTCTTTCACACTGTCATACCTTTATCCTTGACAAGAACATTTTTCAACCCTGATGTGTATAAACCAGGCAGCTGTATACATGTCTGTCTAAACCATCACTTGACTTGTCAAGTTCAGCCATCAACACCCTTTCCCTTTTTTAATATTATCATTTTATGGTATTTTTTTGTCGCATATTTATGCTTACGGAGTGACCAGCTGTTTGACCTCCTTGGTTATATACCATACTAGTACTGTCTGTTTTAGACGGTATGACAGGCATCTCTTTTTCACCTACTAAGACATGTTGAGATAATCTCCATGATGTATTGTAGGCCCCGTTTGACCATTTATCTCAACCATAGTCTCTGCCAATCAAAGTTCACAAACTCCTATGGCCTTTCGAAGATTAATAAACTAATTAAAATCAAGTGGTTTAGTAAACATGTATGCAAGCTGAAAATATGCTCCCACATGTTCAACCACAATAAGTTTATCTTAATTAACTCACGAATGAAATGGTGTCTGATGTAAATATGTTTGGTTCGTGAATGTTGCAATGGATTTTTGGCTATGTTGATAGCACTTTCATTGTCACAATGAACCAACATCGAATCTATATGAATACCATAGTCACTTGCCATCTGCTTCATCCACAACAGTTGAGTACAACAACTACCGATTGCAATGTACTCAACTTCAGCTGTGGACAATGACGCACAATTATGTTTCTTACTCTGCCAGGCTATCAGATTATTACCCAAAAAAAACATACTCCGCTTTTACTTCGTCTGTCATCTAGAGCTCCAGCCTAATCTGCATCACAATATTTGATGATTCCCTTGACATCATGCAAACGTAACACTGTTGGTTTTGCCTGATATCTGGCATGCTTGCTGTAAAATACAACATGCTTCCAATCATTCCTCTGTAAAGCTTATGGTCTACATCTTCTCCTTCTTCATCTCGAGATAATTTGCAACTTGTACTCATCGATGTTCTGGCTGTTTTACAGGAGTCAAGTCCAAATCGTGCAACCTGATTCTTTGCATATGTGCTTTAACTCAAGTAGATGCCATCTTATGTCTTTTTAACCTGCAAACCAAGAAAATGTGTCAGTTCTCCAACCATACTCATTTAAAATTCTTGATTCATGTGTTGAACAAATCTATCAATAAGTTCTTTGTCTGTATCACCAAACACTATGTCATTAACATAGATTTTCACAACCATCAGATCACCATTCTTTGAATAGGTGAACAATGTCTTGTCCACACTTCCTCTGGTATACCCCTGTTTGAGCAGACAAATGCTGAGCCGTTCATACCAAGCCTTGGGTGTCTGTTTCAACCCATAACACTTTCCCCAGGTTGAACACATGATTGCGATTTTCTGGATGTTCAAAGCCTTTTGGTTGTTCCACATACACTTCCTTTTGAAGTACTCCATTTAAGAATGCACTTTTGAACTTGAGATGATAAGCCATTCCCAGAAAAAATCTGATTGATTCTAGGCGTGCTACAAGAGCAAATATCTCATCATAATCAACTCCTTGTACCCGCGAGTACCCTTTTGCAACCAGACGAGCTTTGTTCCTCATAACATTACCTGTCTCATCTATCTTATCCTTCAAGATCCACTTTGTACCTACAACATTTACACCTTTAGGTCAAGGTATTAGGCTCCAGACTTTGCTTCGCTCAAACTGTTCCAACTTCTCTTGCATAGACAATATCCAGTATTGATCACTTAATGCTTCCTGATACTTTTTTTGGTTCAATCATCGACACAATGCAAGAAAATTGGACCATCTCCTTAAAGTTTATATATTTCTTTCTTGTGACATTGTCTCCATGCAGATCACTTATCACATCCTTTTCTGGGTGGTTAATGTGAAAATGATTACGACCACCTATTTTTGTGTCTGATTCTGACCCGTCAGTCACATCAGCCCTCATCCCTTTTTGCATCAAAATTCCCAAGTTGGTCTTTGTCATTTAGGATGTAACAGACCCATCCAAACACATGAAAATAACTCAGACTTGGTAATTTTCCCTTCCACATGTCATATGGTGTCATAGTGGTACCTTTTCAAACAAACACCATGTTTTTGATATAACAGGATGTATTGACAACTTTGGCCCAAAAGTTCTTTGCAACTTGATTTTCATGCAGCCCGTAGTGCTCGATTATTCCTTTCAACCACACCTTACTGTTGAGATGTTCTTGGCGCTGAGTACTGATGTTGTATGCCATATGCCTCACACAGCTTATCAAACATTTCATTTTGGAATTCTTCTCCATGATGACTTTGAATTGCCTTAATTCCCCATTTTTCATTCTTAAGTTGCAATACCAATATTTTGAAGCTATCCACCGCTTCTGATTTCTCGCACAAAAATCGCACCCAAGTGAATCTAGTGAAATCATCAACAATTAAAAAGATATACTTATTCCCGGACAAACTTTCTATTTGAATTGGTCCCATAAGATGCATGTGTCAGCGATCTAGAGATTTCTTTGAGAGAATATCTTGAGTAACTTTGTGATGCACCTTGACCTGTTTTCCCTTTGCACATGGTCCACGGCAAACATATCATCACTCTTGATTTGGTAATTTTGTTAACATTCTGACATTGATATGCCCGAGTTTCTAGTGGCATAGCTCTAGTTGACTCGTTACACGGGCTGTGAAATAGCTGTCTTGTTGTCGCCACATGTAGCAGTTATTCTCAGACTTGATTCACCTTAGTTGTACTCGACCATCTTTATCTACTGCTTCACAGACTGATTTCGTGAAAGTAACAACCAAGCCTTCATCACATAGTTGACTTATGCTAATCAAATTCGTAGTCAGCCCTTCAACCAGATACACATTCTGAAGGCTTGGTTTACTCAAACCACTTGTTTCACTCTTGCCTACAATTTTACCTTTGGCTCCTCCTCCAAATGTTACCTTTCCCGAGTTAATCTCTGTAAAATTCATCAGTTCATCTCTTCTTCCTGTCATATGTCTTGAACACCCACTAATAAAATACCATGTTGTTGCATTTGAACTCTTCATTGCCACTTCTGGTTGATCATCATCTTCAGTCTTCCTAGCCACTTCTACTTAAGCTGAGAAACAGGTCAATTCTACTGGTTGAACATCATCTTCAGATTTTATGAATGACTCTGCTTGTGCTGTTCAGATGCGTTAGCAATGGATGAGATCTTACCGCTAAACTCTTCAACTGTTTTATCCTCTCCCATCCTCCAGTTTTCAAAATCTGATGCAAGCATATCAATTCTTGTTCTACGAACATCACTTGTTCCTTCATATGTTTCATGTAATGTATCACATGCATCTTTTGCAGTAGTGCATCCTTTAACTCTTTTGATTTGATCTTTGGTCAAGGAAATCTAAATTGTTGTGAGAGCTCTTGAATTATATTTTCACATGGTTTTTTCTGCTACTATCCATTCGGCTTTTGGCTTTACAACCATCACACCATCCTTATCAATTCCCTTGATGTGCTCATGTCTCTGAACCTTCCACTAACCAAAATTATCAGGATCAAAAACAACACTGCGTGTAGTTGATTGGTGTGAGTTCAGGATCTCACCTGTTTAGACATAAACCTTGCATTCGTAACATGTATCTGCTCTGATAACAATTGAAAGTGTAAACGCACTAACAAAAATCAAATCTTCTTAAAAACACGTCATTTATTAAGGTAAACACAATATAACTTGTTCTTTATTCACTGGATTTGTTTCTATAAATCTTTCACTCTCTGTCGCTCTGGTCGCTCAATCTCACATACAGGAATCCACAATCTCACAAAGCTCAATCTCTCAAAATAGTCGGCTAGAAGAAATAGAGAGCCTCTATTATACTTAACCTCTTATTCATATTAAGGTCTAAATCTAAAATTTCTCATCAAGCCATATCTCTTCTTTCCATAAGCCTTTTTCCATTTTCAATTTTGTTTCCTTTTCTTCATATATTTTCTTCCATTTCTTGGTTGATTACATATCAAGCTGCTACTCTTCCTTTTTTTATTCATTTCCTTTTCCGATTTTATACTTCATTCCTTTTGCATCTTCACAGTGGAGACAACAAACTCCTTGTAAAAGCTAAAAGGTCTAAGAATAGACTTTACTAAGTTACAATGGAAGTGAATAGCGCTAGATGTTTGATGCATCGAATAGATCTTAACGATTCATCTAAGTTGCATGCGCGACTTGGGAATATCAACTTCGAGAACTTGAATGCTATGGTGAAGAAGAAGGTTGTCAATGGTTTAAAAGAAATAAACTTTGACAAGAAGATATGCACATCATGTCTTCTCGAAAAGCAAGCAAGAAAGAGCTTCTTGCAAAAACACCCTTAGAACTAGTGCATGGAGACTTGGGTGGACACACAGCCCTGTAGAACACGTACATATTGTACTTATAGATAATCACTCTAGGTATATGTGCACAACTCTCTTAGAAGAAAAAAGTGAAGCTTTTGAAAGTTTCAAGAGATTCAAGGCTAAAGTTGAACAAGAGACAAGAGAAAAGATAAGGTGTTTTCGCACGGATAGAGGAGGAGAATTCACGTCTAACAAATTTTAAAAATATACAGTTTAAAATTTTTTACCGGGTTACGGAAAAAGAAAAAACAAAACAAAATATGTCTTCTAAAACAATTATTGAAGACTACATACCAACTATATAATTTTGCTATGGTTGCTCATAAACTACAAAATGATATTTAGTTTACTTGGTTAAACATAAAACTCAACACATAAGCTAATAGTAATCATAGAGTTCATGGAGTAAATTTTAAATTAATTAAAAAATGTTCTAATTGAGTTCACGGGAAACACTCATAAGCTTAGAACAGGAGTCTATCCCTTCAATATAATAGTATTCACATTTTTGTTCACTCATTTGTGTTATATTTTATTTCTTTTTCCCAAAGGTACTATAACAATAAGATTTTGTATTTGATTGCTTGTAATACACTATATATATAGTTTAAGTTCAAAATATCCGAATTATATTGCTAAGAAAATTAATTTTTTTGCAACTTTACCAATAAAGTAAGGTTAAGTTTGAATTATTAAATTTGAAATGGGCTATGAAAGCGGAGTTATATATAAGATTTTAAGGAAAAAAATTCCGACCCACCGGATTTGAACCAGTGACCTAAGGATATTCTACTTCAACTATAGTCCTCCGCTCTACCATCTGAGTTACGGTCGGACTTGTACTTTATTTTATATGTGAATAAATATCAAAATACAATATGCTAAGAGGAATTATTGTAGGTTTTGAAAGCATTGTTGTGTTATCAATTACAAAGATTATATAAAGAAATATTTTTTTTTGCATATACTTTTTACTGTGCATATTTGTTCCATCAAGTATTTCGAATGACTTGAACAAACTTTACGATGATCTAGATACCTAGGATTCTTCATTTTGACAACAACCTAAATCTCATAGGTGTAGAGCAATCAAGTTTTGAAAAGTTTCATATAGTTTTTATTGTGCATATTTATTCCATGAAATTTAATGACTGAGTTTAACAAACTTTACGTTGATCTATGTTCTTATGGTTCTTCATTTGGAGAACAATAAAAATCTTAGAGGTGTGTAGAATAATAAATTTTTATCATATATGTTTTTTTGCATATTTATTCCATGAAGTGTTCTAAGTGACTTTATCAAAACTTTATGATTTTCCATCCAAAGTAATTACTCACTTTTATTAGGGAAAACAAAATCTTAAGAAAAGTCTCTTAATATTATTTCAAAAACTTTCTTAGACATTTAATAAAAAAAATGAAAGGCAGGATTTGAACATGCACAGGCAAATCCCACATGATTTCTAGTCATGCCCGATAACCACTCTAGCACGTCCACTTTTGAATGATGGAAACATAATCTCAATAGGGTACAAGCTGTATATTATTTTCTATTTTTCTCAATCATTTACCTTTTTCAAAAAATATATAGTTTAGTAAATTCTACCGGGTTAGGGAAAAAGAAAAACAAAACAAAATATATATTCTAAACCATTATTGAAGACTACATACCAACTATATAATTTTGCTATGGCTGCTCATAAACTACAAAATGATATTTAGTTTACTTGGTTAAACATATAACTCAACACATAAGCTAATAGTAATCATAGAGTTCATGGAGAAAATTTGAAAATAATTAAAAAATGATCTCACATCACTACAAGGAAACACCTAAAACGTGACAGACAAATCCATCACGAATCCATCAAGAAACGTAAAACCTTACGGATTCGTGACGGATTGTATCCGTCAGTTCTAAATGGTCAGTAATTGACCATCCGTCACGAATCCGTCAGAAATTTTCCTGACGGATTCGTGGCGGCCAGTTAGTGATGGATTTCCTGACGGATCCATTCGTCAATAACTGATCCGTCAGGAATCCCTCAGTATT
>OVBE01003696.1:0-26082 GCA_900406425.1 Iberis pinnata
CGTTATGTTTAAAAAATAAAAAAAATTTAGAGATTTTCTCCACTTATTTTCAGGAAATTTTCACACACGTTGGTGAATGGTCAATATAATATGGTGAATAATAAATGTATACTCGTGAAAAGCTACTGGTGATCGGTGAATGGTAAACGGTGCAAGCCGAATGGTAAATGGTAAACGGTGAGTGGTTTATGATGAATGATGAATAGTGAATGGTGAATCGTGAATGGTGAATGATGAACGCAAATCATAATTCAAAACGAAAAACCAGAATTCACAAAATCAAACTTACCCCAAATCGCGAATAGGAAAAATGAAACCCTTGCAAAGGAAACTAGAGATTGTATATGCTTTTTTAAAAAAACTTAAAATCGCTCCAATCGCCATTAAAGAAAATAGAAAGAATAATTAGAGTTTATCAGTGGTTAAAAAAATAAATTTTTTGTTGTCGTCATGAAAATTATACATTGATAGTTAACATACATCCAAGCAAAAGAAACAAAAAAATTTACATAACCTAAGAACAAAAAGAAATAAAAAGAGAAATAGCAAGACATTTACTTTCTTATATTTTTTTATTTAAGAACGGAACAAATCTATTAATCAAAACTTCTTTTGGAAATAAATAATTAAATCAAAGGTAATAGACATTTGTTAATTAAAAGTACCTAATACTAATTAAGTTTTAGAAGTACCTAATTTTCAAATTGTAACACTAAAAAGTGTTTTTTCCTCTAATTTTCTTTATTTGATATTGTGAGTTCATGATAGAGTTGAGCGAGAGATAGAGAGAGAACCAAAACATATAAAGATTAAGACAATTAAGAGTGAGAGTGAGATGAGTGAGTTCATGATAGAGTTTAACTTTTGGTTCACGTTCCTATTATATGCGAAATTTTTTTGTTATAAAAGTGTGTAAATATAAATATTTATATATACATATATATTACATATATCTAATTAAATTTTCTCTAAATTTTAAAAATTATGCTTAGTGCTTACCCTTTCGATAACATTTTCTATTTTTCTTGTTTCCATAATTGTAACGCCAGCTGACGTAAATCTTAGTTAAATGAATTTACTCTTACTGTAAAATTATATTTTGTGTTAACAAGGCAATCACTAATTACCGAATATAGAGCATTATCACTTATACTTTGGTTATTGTCTTTCTGATAAATAAATTAAGTATCAATAGTTAATGTTATATATATATATATATATATATATATATATATTTATATGTAATGATTGAAAATTATTTTTATCTTTTGATTCTAACTTACCCTTCCTTGGCCCAAATTAGTTGCAGTCATGTTTAAAATATTTATTACATCTTTATTAAACATTACATACATCACAGTTTCTATACCATTATCAACAATCACTTCTATTCGAAACCTAATTAATTATATTATTATCAACAAATTATTTTAGAAAATTATGGGTTGTAATTTAAAAAAGAATTTAAAAAGTATTTTATGGTTATTCTATAGAACACTAATGTAATTATCTATAAATGTAATTTAGGTAAATATTCCTAAAAAAAATTATTATAAATTTTTAAAATGACTATACCTTAATGTCCCAGTAATTGGATTATTGATACAAAAATTACAGATGAGTTTGTCTTCATCTCTTCTTAGATTGTTATTGCAACCATTACAAGAAATGTAGTTCCATAAGCCGTTAGTACATAACTCCGTAATTTTTCGACGACATTTAAATAAGATTTCCTATCATAAATGATTAACTACTAAGTATGTTTCAAGGTATGTATCTGAGTTTAATAAATATACTTAATAAATCGCAGTAATTTCATATTCTCTATTACACAATTACTTTAAAGTGGAATTACCTCTTCATTTTCACTAGAAGATAAGAGATTAAAGAGTTCGTGGAGTGTAATGAATTTAGGCTAATTTAGCGCTCTAATACTTGTGGTGGAACTTGAAATAGATTGAACTTTTGGAAGTGTACTATTATAAGAAAAAAACCTTAGGCATTCTTCTTAATGAATTGGCTAAAAACAGAAGATAAATTATTACTTTTGAATGAAGTCGTTTATTGCATTTATTTTGTCATCCAAGATTATTTCTGAAGCCATGGTGGTGTTAAGATACAAGTAATATGATAATTAAGTATTTTAAAAAATTTAATAATGAATTTATAACTCATATTCATTATATCCTAATCATATATCATGATCAAATACCTGAATACGATTTTGGGTTAACACTACTTATTAAAATTACTTTTCTCTTTCGATCTTTCTCTCCAAAATTTTTTTTGTATTGATCAATATGCTCACTCCAAATAGTTACTCGTACTTTACTACCACTGCAAAAATATTTTTTGTTAAATAATGTTGACTAATATAATGGTAGATAATAACTAAATAATTACCAATCAAAATTATGCTTATTTGTATCTTTTAATGTTGGTCATTGTTTGATAATTCAAGTAATCCAATTTCTCCAATAACACCAATAACATATGTTAAATAAGTGAATAACGATATGCCAACTTTTGGTACACAACTAAATTGATCAAATTCATAAATTTAAAAATCTATATAATTAAACTACAATATTACTCACCGCAATATTGAGTATTTGAATTTGCTAACTGATAGAATTTATTGTAGTTTAGAAAATGATATCTTTCTAATGAGATGGAGACCATTCATTCCTCAATTATGTCGAATGATGTTTAATTAGTAATTCGTAAAGTAAAGCGATGACTACAAACTTTGTACTTTTGTATTGCCTTCCAAACTTCAAAATCATTTATCAAGTAAATGGATCCCTCTACAAAATCAAATAGATATATAGTATGGTGAGTTTCTTCTATAAGATCAACTAAGATGTCGCTAAACTTTCATCTTAATTTTAGTTGTATTATTTAATACTATAATTAGTACTATGATATTCTTTTTGTAATGCTTAAAATAAATAAATTTATTTCTCGAGAACATTTGTATACATTTTAATATATCTCTCTTCTTTAAATGATACATCTAACATTACATAGAATTGTTTAAAAGTAAAATGTTAAAAAGTTACAAATGAAAGGAATTAAAAATTAAAAAGTAAAGAAGCAACAAATGAAAAATATAATGAAACAATGAAAAGACATAAACAATAATATAAATTCCAAAAAAGATACATCTTCAATTAATAAACAAAATTTCATTTTTTTAAATTAAAAATAAAAATGTTATACCTCTTCAATGATACCTCTTCCATTAATAAGGAAAATTGTAAATAAAATAATTAAAAGACATGAACACAATATAACTTCCATAAAAGACACTTATTCTATGAATAACACTAAATTTCAATTATTAAAAATTAGAAATTGAATGAAAAGACATGAACATAACATAACTTCCATAAAACACATCTTCCATAAACAAAACTAAATTTCAATTATTAAAAAATGAAAATCAGACATATTTATTAGCACCTATTTAAGAAAATAACTATTGTGAAATCAAAAGGAAATATAAACATCCATAGAAAAACAACTACCCATCATCATTATTTTAAAAATATAAGTATATTATAATCATCATACTTATTCCTTTAATTAGGTAAAATAAAACTATATGATATTGTAGTAAAATATAAAAACAATTTGATAAAACAATTGAACAAAATAAAAACCAAAACCTCCACAAAAGATAAATCTCCCTTAATAAAACTAAATTTCTATACTACAATCATACAAGCTATTAATAAGCCATACATGTATATGCGGTTTACAAATTACTTGCAAACTTTCCAATATTGGTCTGACCAATTTGAAGATATAAGAATTCAATATCGGCCACGAGAGCAAAATGCTTGTGCTGATTATTTGTCTAAATCCGCTATACAGCGTTGTATCTTTTTATTTATTGCCAATGTTTGTCCCTGGCATTTGACAATGTATGTAAACAATGATCTTTAATATCTATATCAATGTCGTTCAAAAAAAAGAAAAACTAAATTTCTATTTAATTAAAAATATTAAAAAGAAGACAACCTTTAGTTTTTAGTCTTATAAATTATATTAAAACCCCCTCTTATTTGTCGTGTGTGTTTTGATTTCACACATAATGAGATGTTATTATTCGATCATTGACACAAAATATCACTATTTGTCTTTTACAAAAAAAAACCACTATTTGCAACCTTCTCATCAGACAAACTCCTATAAATAATTACAATTAATGCCTTATTTTGTTATCAAAATAACTAAGTGTGACATGGCCGTAATTTTCTTCTTTCTTTTCAAGGCCGTAAAATTATTATGTAGTTAATATTGTTCGTAATACTGACTTTTATGTTATTGCTGGAGAGAAAAAAAACAGTTTCAAAAATAATGTTATAAATTAAAATTGAAACCTATAAAACCATAAAAGCCATGAAAAGTGCACTATTTTGAAAAATAAAAAAGTATTTTTTGGTGCAAATAAGATTTGCAACTCTTTTTTACTTTGTAATTTTTCATGAATGATGCTTGCTATAAGCAGTGTTTTGGCATTTACTATGAGATTTGAAAATAAAATTAATTGATTTCTAGTTCATAAATTTTTGTATGCAAGAGCATCTCATTATTTAAGTATGACAAGACACATACCTATTTGATGAAATTTCGTTAAGGTGAGAAGTTTGGATTTCTATGATGAAGAAGTTCTGTTACATCTTTGTATTGCAGCTTCTGGAAAGACATGGCATCGTTTTTTCTGTAGACATTAGAATCTTGATATGGTTTTTGTTTTTTAATCATTTGATTTTTACTTAATGTTTGTTTTGGATTTACAAATTCACATATCATATGCTTGCAAGTTTCTATTTCAAGAACATATGTCAATGGCGATTGCACAACGAATACTAACAAAATATCTTAAAACTGTTAGAGGAGAGGAACTTTACTCTTTCTGAAACATCTTTAATACCTTGATTCTTTTCTTCTAAAAATCTTCATGTTCATAAACTCAAACATTTTCTCCATTCACTTCTTCAATTTTGATCTACTATTTTCTTAATTGCATGATAGAAATGTTCTAAAAACTCTGCATAAACACAAACAATGACCATCAATCCTAAGTTCACAAATCAATTGCGAAACAACAAAGAAGAAGAAGAATCGAAACTATGGCTAATATTTCTTTTGGTTTCAAAATCCGAACTATGGTTTTTATGACAAAAGAACTTCTTGCCAAAAAATTTCTTGATTAACAAATGAACAACAATACAATTAACTATTTATATATGAATGAAAAGACACAACTTAAAAGTTACAACTATTAAAAGACACCCGTTCTTTTTTATAATTTCATGATAGAAATAAAATATAGAAAAATTAGATATAAAAAATATGTGTTCCTTTTCAAATGAACAAAAAAATTTACATGTTAAAAAAACCAATACTCAAGATTTTATGGCTTCGTCTTTTTTCGTTTCACACCTTTTGAAGAAAAATCATACATTCAAAAAAAGTAGTTACAAATAAAAAATGAAATGTGAAAAGCCTTTAATAAAACTAAAATTCAATTTAATAAAAAAAAAGTCACACCTCTTCAAGTTGCACCCCTTTCATTAAAATGAAACTAAATTTCAATTTAAATAAAATTTTTTAAAAAAATAAAATCACACCCTTCAAGTGGCACCCATCCATAAATATATGACTAAATTTCAATTTAATATAAAAAATTTTGAAAAAGAAAGTCACACCTCTTCAAATGGCACCCCTTCTATAAAAATAAAACTAAATTTCAATTTAATATTAAAAAATTATAAAAAGAAAGTCACACATCTTCAAATGACACCCCTTCCATTAAATCATATTGTTATTGTTATAAGATTGGATCATGTACTTACTAAGAAATCAATACGAATTGAACGCGATCTCAATGTCTAATCGATACTATTTATAAACTTTTAGATTAAACAATTGAAAATAGTAGATAATAAGAGAAGGAAAATCAAAATACACTTAGACTATATATATAGTTCATGTTGGAAACATAATAGAACGACTGCTTTTGGTTGCAATTGACAAAAGTATTGGATTAAGAGTCGAGGATGAGAACCACACCCCGCATGTGGTAAAGTAAGCTTATAAGGAAGGATAGTGGGTCTAGCGAAGCCCATCTCATATGCAGAAGGATTATGGGGAATTTATACATCTCATGAACGACTTGAAGCAACCAACATGGAGTTTCAGCGAGTAGAGTCCATCATACACTCAGACTTGGTGAAAGTTAGTAAAGAGAAATTAGGAGGTAGTTTGTGGAGTTGGCATGTACGAGCATGGAAATAATGAATTGATCCGTGAAAAAAGAGGCGGAGTTTAACATTAGTCTATAGGAAAATCTGAAGAAGACTTCTAAATAGAATCAGAAACATGAAGCATTGTTACTACAATAGTTCTCAGACTATCCTTATGCCTAAGGACGAACCTACTTTTTAATTAGATAGGCTACATGCTCCATATTTTAGATTTAGACCACTAATAGCTCATACAAATTTGTTAGGTTGATTAGTAAATGTGTCATAATTTGAGCTCAAGTTTAGGAGCTTAGCCCTTCCTAATTTTTTAAATAATTCTTTTATATTTCAACCTCTATTTAATTTATATCGATGATATCTTTATTTTTACAAATTATAAAATAATCAAATGATGGAAATAAATTTTAATACATGATAAATTCACGTTTATATAAACTAAAGAATGATCAATATATTTAAAAATTAAGAATATTTAATTCTTAAACCATATTTTAAGTAAGTTTTTCCAATTATAACTTTTAAAATTATTTTTATATGAAATTAGCATTTAAGTTAATTCTTCTTATACTTTAACGTTGAAATTATTATTTTTTCTGATCAAAACTAGTAATTCCAATTACTTTTATGAAAAAAATTAGTACTATATGACATATACAAATAGGGTAGTAACAAAAAGAAAAAAAGACATATACAAGTAGGGTCAAGTGTTGAAATGCACAGGGCTAACCACTATCAATGCAAAGGAGAGAGAGCTTATTTTAAAGTTAAAGTGGATCATAATTTCCATTATTGGTTTATTGACGTGTCCCACTCGTTTGTTTCTTAAAATTAAATGTTTGTTGTCACTTAATAACTACATTTTGAAAAAAGAACTCGTATATAGAGAATTAGAGATCATCATCACTACCTAACTATACTTGAAGATATCAAGTTCAACTAAATGTCGTTTAATATGAACCAACAGAACTTACGTTCGTATAATTTGCCAAATAATCAATTATAGGTTGATAATTGGTAAACTAACCAATTGAAAATAATATTGGTTTTTTGAAAACTTCCATATCCCTGTTATAGCCTTTGTGTTGTATCAATGCGTTAAAAGCATTATCAACTCATCTTTGTCATAGAGTAAAACTCTATTTTATAGTGAAATTTTCTCCAACCAAACTCTAATTTACTCTCTGAAATAGAGTTTTTATTTTTTCACTCTATAAATGGAGTAACTCTAATCTCCATATAATTATAGAGTGAAACTATTTTAATTACAAAAGGATCCTTTAATTGTAATACATTTTGATATTTTACTAATCAATTTAATATTTTCGTTTTTATTTATAAAAATAAAATAAAAATCAATAATTAAACTTAAACTTAAAAATACACAATAAAAATAACATGAAATATCACTTCAAAATTTATTAATTTCTCACTTTGTGAGTGAAATTCACTAATAAAAATAATGGAATAAGAAATTGTGTTATGTTTTATTATTTTGTGATGTAATTTAAATGTTTTATATATATAATATTATAAATATTATTATTTTGTAACAAAAAATAGTTGGGGTTATTTTACAAAGTTTACAAATATAAGTTATAATTGGAAATTAATTTTTTAAAGTTAGAATAGAATCTATTTGAAATATTAACCCAACTATATTTTAAAGTTACTCTATAATAGGTTACTCTGAAAGTAGTAGTTAGACTAGTTCAGTCCCTTCATTTGTCTTTTTTATAAAATGGTGAATAGGAAATTTACGTTTCAGTAAAATATAAACTCGTAAATAGTGAGACTGATGAAAAACATAGTCGGGCTACTTATGTATACAACATTATGTACAAAACATTGACTAAACCATTAATCTCAAAAACAAAAATATAAACCCTAAAATACAAAATATAAATCCTAACTAAAATATAAACCCTTAAATCCAAAATATAAACTCTAAACTAAACCATAAACTCTAAAATATAAACCCTGAACTCTAAAAAATGTAAACTCTGAACTCTACAAAATAAACCATAACCCTAAACTCTAAAATACAAACCTTAAACTCCAAAATATAAATCCTAAACTCTTAAATATAAACCCTAAACTCATAAACGCAAACCCTAAGCTCAAAAATATAAACCCTAAATGATAGATTTAGAATTTAATTTCTAAACTACACTGCAGAGAACATATCGCATTAGTATAGATAGGGTCGAATCTCATAGAGACCAGATAGCACACTTTCAGTTTTAATATCGAATCAAGTTAAGACAGATAAAATATATGGTTTGTAACTGAATAAAAAAATTCACTATTAAAATAAACGAAGTAAATCAATAATAAAAAGCGTCAGGCATTAGGGAATTTCATATGTTATCAGCTTTAAAATCTCAGGTTAACATGCAGGATTTTACTTTGAAAATAGTTCTCAACATGAAAGACAACAATAGAATAATCTTCTTTCAAAGTATTAAACCCTATGTTCGAATTACTAAAGACAAACTCTCGCCGTATTTAGATAATTCAATCAAGCACTAATTTCATATTCAATTGTTCATAAGCATTGAAGACAATACTCTCGCAAGCAAGAACACTTATTCATCTAGACTAGATCAGGTTTCTAAATCAAATCTCTTTACGTTTATCAATATAATATCAGTGAACTAGTTAGCTACTCTAATTCATGCATTAAGAAAAAGTCTACACTAAGAGCCTAACAAATTAAATCATTTATATAAACCCTAAAATTCAAACCTGGTTTTCCTCGAATTCCTAAAACCTAACTAGAGAACTACTTAGGCATTGAAGAGTAAACACAAATCAATATCAAAGAAGAACTCATAATCATAAAACAATAATAGATATAAAACAAGGGTTACGAGAAACTTCTCCTCAGTAAAAACATAGAATAAAATAAAGCGTGATTAAAAAATAAAACCAAGCAACAAGGCTTATATAGTGCTAAGAAAAAGGAAAAACCAAAATAAAATAAACGATAACCTTGAGGACCAGTTATGCAAATTTTAAAAACCTTCTAAAAATTCTCAGGTGAAGGGATCGATCGGGAACTCGATTGGGCACTCTTTCGTAGAATTCCAGAAGGTTTTTGCCCAATCGAGCACTCAGAGATCGATCGGGCATTGTAGGTGATTTTTGCGCGATCTTTTTCTTCGAGTCAACTTGATCAGTCTTCAATAAAATAACCATAAATTTTGATTTCTCTTATGGAATGACTTAAAACAACCTCCATATGAAAGCTAACTCGCGTGACTATCTTGTGTCCAAATTTCAGAAAAATCCATCAATGTGAACATCTTCAAATATTGGCAAACGTTTAACCTTTCTACTGGAATATGCAACTGCATATGTCAATTTGCATCCGTTTTGTGCAAAAATCCATATTTTTGTTCCAGAACAACCCAAACACCTAGAAACTTGTAAAAGATACCAAATTGCAAGGAAAACACTCGGATAACGCTTAATAACAAACACAAATGCTCACTAGAAAGCGTTAAAATCGAGTAATATCACTAAACTCCAAAGTATAAACCCTAGACCCAAAAATATAAACCTTAAACTCCAAAATATAAATCCTAAACCCAAAATATAAACCATAAACCTAGACCCAAAAAGTAAGAAAAAAAATCTAAGAGCATATCCAACTCATTACTCTATTTTTCACTCTACTAGAGTTGAGTATTGCTCCAACTCATAACTCTATTTTTTCCTATATAACAGAATATTCAAAGTAAATATCAATTATAACTTATATTTGTAAACTTTGCAAAATGATCCCAACTATTTTATTGTTTTATAAATATAATAAATTTCATAATATTATTTATATAAAACATTTATATTACATCACAAAAAATAAAACATAACATAATTTTTTATTCAACTATATTCATTAGTGATTTTCTTTCAAAAATGAGAAATTAATGCATGTGAAGTGATATTTTATATTGTCGTTTGTGTATTTTTAAATTTAAGTTATTTTTTATAATATCAATTAAATTATTAATTGTTATTTTTATAATTAGAAACGAAAATATTAAATTGATTAGTAAAATATCAAAATATATATCAATTGAAAGATCACTTTGTATTTAAAATAGTTCCACTCTAAAATATAGTGGAAATTAGGATTACTCGTAGAGTGGAAAAGTAAAAACTCTGTTGTAAAGTGGAAAATAAGTAGGGATGGAGACGATTTCACTCTAAAATAGAGTTTTACTCTATAATAGAGACGAGTTGGAGATGCTCTGACTCCCAGTAAAATAGTCTGACTACCAATACGAAAAGAATGTGAGAGAGAGCTATTACTAGGGATATATATAGGCCATGTTCGTTTGCCAGTCGCTAGCGGCAGCGATTAAAATTGTGTTCGTTTGTCAGTCGCTGGACCAGCGACTAATCGCAGCGATTAGTCGCTGCGACTAGCGATTAAAAATTTTAGCCGCTAAATTTTTTAGCGTTTCAAAATAGATTCAGCGACTGCTAATCGCTGTCGCTAGCGACTGGCAAATGAACATAACCAGCGACTGATAACAGCTGCAGCTAATCGTTGCCGCTAATCGCTTGCGCTAGCGACTAGCAAACGAACAGGACCATAGTATATTATAGAAGAGAGAGGGTTGAGCACTATATATATGTGTTAGTTTTGAAATTATAGGTCAGAACTTGATTATTTAGTGTTATTTCTATAAGTATGATTGCCTTATGCATTTAGAAGAGAAGCACAAACAACTGATAATTGGTAAGTGGTGAAATAACATAAAATGACAAGATTATACAAGTAAAAGGACTGGTTTCTTGTTAATCTTATTAATTCTTTTGTAACTGATTTATTAATTGTTGCTAGAGAAATAACTTCAAAGTACTTTATGCTTTTTAACATGTTCTCTAAAAGTCTAAAGCCCCTATGACTTAGTGGACATAGAGTCAGAACTTCATAGAAATATAGGGGAAAAAAGTTATGAGTTACAAAATAATATGAATGAAAAGAGGAATGGCCAATTAAAAAGAGACAAACAGGCAGTTCATCTACCAAAATGAAAGAGATTGGTCGTGGACTAGGGGTCCCTCAATTAGATTAATATTCGTAAAAGGTAAATAAGGTTTCTAAACATTATTATTACTTACTAGTTACTCTCCAATAATTGCAACCGATGTAGTAGAATGCAGAGTGCGTGGGACATATAATTTGGTGGAAATTTACTCATAAGTACTATTGTCAGTTCAGTCTTCCCACTTAAAAACAAAAGGTCACACGTCACTAAAGAGCAAAAAGTGCTTTATACAACCAAATGTAGAGAAATAAGAGCATGATCAACCCAAAGAACCCAAAAGTGGGCTCTAAACTTTTTTTTTCAATTAAAAAAAAAAAAAAATTATATTCAACCAATCGTGGGCCGCCACGTGTCAGTGGGGCCCACGATTTTTTTAAAAACGGATCCAGGGGAAGAGACAAAAGGGGTGGGTTTTAATTTTTCTGGTGGGACCCACCCCTAAGAACCCACCTTAGATGCAGCGATGCTCATGGTCTAAAGGTTTCAAGCTTTATAATCAAATTCTATTTTTTTTTTTCTTAA
Source organism: Iberis pinnata (assembly GCA_900406425.1). Taxonomy (NCBI): domain Eukaryota; kingdom Viridiplantae; phylum Streptophyta; class Magnoliopsida; order Brassicales; family Brassicaceae; genus Iberis; species Iberis pinnata. Next base: position 11,864 of record OVBE01003696.1, read on the forward strand.
GAATTTTTTTTCCAACTAGTTCAAAATACAAACATACAACAAGATAAAGATAATGCCAAAGACCATAAAAAGGTAGATCCAGAAACAAAGGTTAATAACTGGCAAAACAACAAAGAAGAAAGAGACGAACAACAACAAAAGTGTCAACAAAAAACACGGGTAGAACCAAATAAAGACTCAAGCAACCAACCTATCACTAGACTGAAGGACCCTGAAAGGATAGAAGCTACTGGAATGCCTGGAGCTCGAGAAGAGAAGAATGACCGCTAATAGCAAAGATAAACGTCGTGGGAGGACGCAGAGAAGACATCCGTCAAGAAACCACAGCAAACGAGCATGGACGGGGTCGAGTGAAGACCCAAAAACAGCTTCAAGGGCCATGAGGAGAGGAGCGAAAGACCGAGAGAGAAGCGAGAACCACCAAACAAATGATGAATACCCAACACCAAACCAGCAGCAGTGAGCACCACCGAGAAAAGGCGAGAAGAGAGAAGTAGCTCTGGCCAGAAAATGAGTCGACAGAGCCTAACCGACAGACCATTCTCTCTAAACAACCAAACTGCGGCGAAGCGCCAAAACAAAAACGGAGAAGCAGAAGCCAAAAGACCAAACCTAATCTAATCGAGAACCACCACTAAAAACCAGACGGCCACGATAAATAAACCAAAAAGATCGCTAAACCCATCCAAAAACCTACCTAAACTCACCACCCAAACTTACAAACAAAGACTCAGACCAAATGACTCAAAAAACAACAAACAAACACCAGAAAACAGCTGCCACAACTAACTCCAAATGATTCCAAAGCAAACCAACGGACAAAGAAAACAACCAACCTCTCCTTCCCTAAACCAAAACTAACCCCTAATCTAGTCCCGAAGAAGCACCCTCCCACACAAACAGATTTGAGCCCAGCAAACCCATTACCAGCACCAACTAAGCTAATCTTACAGGAGCCACAACCTACGAAGACCACCCCGAGGAGCTCAATAAGACGAAGGGAGAGAGAAGAGAGTCACATGTCTGAACGAAGAGAGGAACCATTAGAAAAAGAGGCAGAAGTCCAAGGAAACGATCTCTTCACATGTCTGACCGGGGTTCTGAAAATCGCCACCGAACCGAGAGCCACCGGACCAGATTTAGAAACACCGAAGGCCAGAAAAGGTTAGCCCAAGCTTGGAGAATCATTAGAAGCCACCAGACCAGATCTAGAAACACCAAAGGCCAAAAAAGCTGAGCCCAAGCTTGGAGAATCACTAGAAGCCACCGCCACCGTAGAAGAACCAGATAAGAGCTAAGAGTAGAGACCACTGCGCCTAGACTAGACACTGACAACGAGACATGCGGACCACAACTACACCAGGAAGAACCACGCCGACGCAAAAGGTGAAGAGATCAAAACCCGAACCTGCATAGAAAGCGAAGAAAACGAAAGCAGAGACAAAAGAGGGAAGCAGCGCCGACGTACGGCCAACGCCACCTCCAGCGAGAAAAGGGGGATTCGGTTTTTTGATAAACGTGCCCGAGAGAAAGGAAGGTTTAGACTCGTCGTCGACTTTTTTTTCTTAAGAGTCACAATTTAATTCTTCCGGATTTTTTTAATATAGAAGTTAGGGAAAATAAGCTCTTGCTAATGTCTACTACATATTAAATGAAATTTTTCTTTAATTGTTTATAATAACTATATAAAATGTCATTCCAAATATCCTATTATTTAGTTAAATTATTTAAAGCTTATAATTGGTAAATAACTGATATACAATGATTTCAACACATTTTAACTCCTATTCAGCATTCATTCTAGGTATATTCATATGCATATAAATTAGTTTAGCATACATTTACATTGCATTCTATCTCATTAGATTTTGGAAGTGGAGGAATCAAAAGCGTGGATCATGGAACCCAAAAGACTCAACAAAAAGGCAAGAATGGAGCTGGATCGGTTATGTGAATCAGTCAAATCAAACTGATGCAAAGAGTTGGAGGATTCAAAGAGATGAATCGGTCACGTGGATCGGTTAACCTAAACCGATCCAAAAATTAGCAAAAACCAGATGCCTGGATCGGTTTGGCAGATCGGTCCAGCCAAACTGATCCCATAAAATTTTAGATTATAGGTGAATTGTGCCCGAAAGGTGTTCGATGAAATTCATGAACCAACTATTGTTTTCTAAATGACGCTATCCAAGAGATTGTTTTTAGCTAGTTTAGCGGTTTACGATGAATTAGATTTTATTGCCTCTTATTGTGTAATTATCCAAGAGATTATTTTTAGTTGCATGATTAAAAGAGGGATTAGTGCCACGAGAGTAGATTAGTCTAACTAAGGAAATTCTAGGCCAAGGATTAGCACTGGAATGTGAGTAGTAACATCATTGAATGTCACTTTACCACCCGAATCAATTACCTTTGCCCATTTTCTTAGTCTTTTATCTTGATTTGCATTTCAATTTTTTGTTGACTTTTCTTAACTATTGTTGTCTTTTTTATTTGACTATTTATTGAATTTTTGTTAAATTTCCTAAATTGAATGTGTATACTTTGAATCACCAATTATATTATGGCTTAGACTAAATTGGATTCTCGTAGGTTTTAGTGTGTTAATCACCTTGGATTGGATTGATAACATATTGTACCGCAATAACTATGATAGTACATAGGAACTGAAGTAGTTTTACATGATAAAAACTTACTATCAATTTGGCATCGTTTTCATTTCAAGGATTTGATTCACCATTACGACTTTGAATTTTTTTGGGACTAAGCCCATTTTTCTTACTTTGCTAATTTATCTACGCTCTTTTTTATGCATCTTCATGTGTATGAATTTACGAAGTATAGACAATCGACCTACCACCATTTGTTGAAGACATTCGTGCATTCGCGCAAAATTACGCTCAATCTGGAAGAGACCAAGAGCGACTTGCTCATCTACATCATTTGGACCTGCAAATGGAAAATATTCACAACCTAAACGTTGCCCGAAATATTGGTGTTGGCGATGCACCCAACACTCATACTCAACGCCATGGAATTGTTCCACCCGACGGCAACACCAACAACTTTGAAATCAAGCATAGCTTGATTGCTATGGTCCAAAGGAACCAGTTTCATATTTTTCCAATGGAAGACCCCCTAGACCATATTGATGAGTTTGACAGACTTTGTAGTCTCACATAAATCCATGGTGTTAATGAAGATGCTTTCAAGCTCCGTCTTTTCCCTTTCTCTTTGGTTGACAAAGCCCATCAATGGGAGAAATCACTTCCTCAAAACACAATCACAACTTGGGAGCAAGCGAGAAAGCATTCATTGCCAAGTTTTACTCTACTTCCAGGATTGTATGATTACGTAGTAAGATCTCCAGTTTTGTACAAAAGCATTCTGAACCATTTTGTGAAGCTTGAGAGCGGTTCAAGAGTTATACCTTGAAATGTCCACGTCATGGCTTTAGCATGGAATCACTACTTAGCATTATCTACCGCGGTGCCTTACCCAAGATTAGAATGCTTTTGGACACTATAATCAATGGTAACTTTCTCAACAAAAGCGCAGCTGCTTGTTGGGAACTAGTTGAGATTTTAGATCAATCTGACGGTATCTACAATAAGGACCATGCTCGAACTCCTTGGAGTAGTTTTGATCATGAGCACACAACAAGTAAAGACATCAATATTTTGAATGATAAATTGGACAAGTTACTTCTTGCACACCAACAACTTGTCCATTTCATCAGTGTCGAAAGGCACGTTCCAAATCAAGTTGGGAAGACTAATCAACAAGAGGAGGTAAGCTACATTCATAACAAAGGGGGGAAACATCAACCCTTTCATCACCTATAGGAGTCCTGATCTCTCATACATAATCACCAATGCCATCAATCCCCAAGCTCAACTTTACTCACATCAGTAGCAATCACACATGAAACCTTTCAACTATGCTCAGAACCGAGGTTTCTTTCCACAGCAATAACCAATTGGAGGACCTATTGGTTTAGTCACTCAACAAACTCCAGCTTAACCATCAAACATTGAAGCACTGTTACAAAAACTTCTGCAAGGTCAAACCAATGGAGCAATGGAAAATTCCAAGAAGTTAGATGAAATCAAAACACAAATGGATTATTCTTATTATGATCTCAACATGAAGATTGAAACTTTGAACTCAAAAGTTAAGTACTTGGAAAGCATGAATGCCTCACCTACCACACCAAGTCCTATAACTCAACTTCCTGGAAACTCTGTTCTGTCTCCTAAGGACTATACTCACATCAATGCTATTACTTTGAGAAGTGTCAATTAGTTACCAACTCATGAGGCTCCTATTCGAGACACTAAGGACAATGTAGAACAAGTTGGGGAGGATTTGAATCTTAATGAAGCAGATAATACTATGGCTAGAAGCAAACCAATTCCTGCAGAACAACCACCTTCTAAACACAAGAAAGTTACACATTTTTCCCACCACCTTATATTCCAAGGTTATCATTCCCATCAAGGTTCAAGAAAGAGATTATGGAGAAGTACAAAGGAATCTTTGATAAATACATAAAGTACACTGAGATCAAGGGTCCACTCCTTGATGTCATTACCCTCATGCCTCCATACAAGAAGTTTTTTAAGGATGCCATCACCAAAAGGGGAAAAGAAATATAGGGAATGGTAGTGCTTAGTGAAGAATGCAGTGCCATAATCACAAAGACTTCAACTCCAAAGAAGATTTTTGATCCTTATTCATTTACATTACCTTGTTCATTGGGTTCTTTAACATTCACCAAGTGCCTATGTGATTTGGGTGCATCTATTAGTCTAATTCCTCTATCGGTTGCAATGAAGTTTGGTTTTAGAAAGTTCAAGTCTTGCAACATCTCTTTGGTATTAGCAAACCGTTCTATGAGGATTCCCCATGAGATACAAGAAGATCTACCTGTTAAGGTAGGAGTTGCGGAAATACCCATTGATTTTGTGGTATTGGAGATGAATGAACAAACCAAGAGACCCTTTGATATTGGAAAGACCATTCCTAGCTACGGTGGGAGCTGTGATTGATGTGCAAAAAGGCAAGATTCAATTGAATATGGGAAATGAGTTGAAGATGACTTTTGACATCCAAAAAGCTATGAAGAATCCTACTATCGAAGCACATGTTTTCAACATAGACAAAATGGATGAACTTGTTGATGAGTTGTTGGAAAAGCTGAAAGAGAAAGACCATCTCCAAACTGTATTGACAAAGAACGGAGATGAATGATACTTAGACGATGAGTCCTCGGGATATACAATGATTTTATATGCTCATGAGGCGTTGGAGCATGATGAAACCTTTGAATATGTGCAAGGATCTCAAAGACAAGTATTCTCGGCTATCGACCTACCTACCTCAGAATCGATTTTATCAGACGATTGGTCAGAACTCAAGGAACCATTTGTGAAATTGAAACCACTCTCTCAAAGGCTAATGTATGCATTCCTTGGAATTAAAGTAATATTGAATGATGCGATTAATGATGATGAATTACATTTGTTGTTGACTAAGTTGAGAAAGTTTAGGAGAGCCATAGGATATTCATTAGATGACATCAAAGGAATCTCACATAGTCTTTGCACTCATAGAATTAACATTGAAAATGAATCATACTCCAGCATTGAACCTGAAAGGAGATTAAACCATAATCTTAAGGAAGTAATAAAAAAGGAAATCCTTAATTTGCTAAATGCAAGTGCTATTTATCCTATCTTTGATAGTACTTAGGTATCACTTGTTCATTGTGTGCCTAAGAAATGTGGGATAACTGTTGTGAAAATGAGAAGGATGAATTTGTTCCCACTAGGACCATCACCAGACATAAAATGTGTATTGACTATAGAAAGTTGAATGTCGCTTCTAGAAAAGATCACTTTTCGTTGCCTTCATTGATCAAATGCTAGAAATACTTGCGAATTACCCTTATTATTGTTTTCTAGATCGGTATAGTGGATTCTTTCAAATTTCTATTCACCCCAATGATCAAGAAAAAATCACATTTACTTGTCCATATGGAACATTTGCATATAGGAGAATGCCCTTTGGTCTTTGCAATGCACGGCTACTTTTCAAAGATGCATGACTTCTATCTTTTCATATTTAATTGAGGAGATGGTTGAGGTATTCATGGATGATTTTTCCGTGTATGGATCTTCCTACTCCTCATGTTTAAATAACTTGTGCAGGGTACTCACCCAGTGCGAAGAAACGAACATGGTTCTGAATTGGGAGAAATGTCATTTCATGGTAAGAGAAGGCATCCTTTTGGGGCCCAAGATTTCTGAAAAGGATATAGAATTGGACAAGGACAAGATAGATGTGATGATGCACTTGCAGCCACCGAAGACAGTTAAAGATATCAGAAGATTTTGTGGACATGCAGGTTTCTATAGGATATTCATCAATGATTTTTCCAAGTTAGCTAGACCCTTAACAAGACTTCTCTACAAGAAAAATGATTTTGTATTTGATTCATAATGCTTGAAGGATTTTCATCTCATTAAGGAAGCCTTAGTTTCTGCTCCGATAGTTCAAGCTCTAAATTGGGACTATCCCTTTGAGATTATGTGTGATGCATCAAATTATGCAGTTGGAGTTGTTTTAGGACAAAGGATAGACAAGAAGTTACATGTGATCTACTATGCTAGCAGAACTATGGATGAAGCTCAAGGGAAATATGCGACAAGAGAAAAGAGCTACTAGGCGTGGTCTTTGCATTTGAGAAATTCAAAATCTATTTGGTTGGGTCGAAGGTTATTGTTTACACAGATCATGCAACCTTGAGACACGTCTACGCTAAGAAAGACACCAAACTAAGGCTCTTGAGATGGATTCTGCTATTGCAAGAGTTATATATGGAGATAATGGATAAGAAAGAGATTAAAAATGGTGTACTAGATCACTTGTCTCGAATGAGAATAGAAGATTCGATACCTATTGATGATTCCATGCCTGAAGAGACATTGATGGTGATCCACACTAGTGCGGTTTTAGGAGAAGAAGTGGTGACCCCAAAAGCAATACCTTGGTATGCAGATTTGGTTAACTTTAAATTTTGTTGAGCAATACCTAAAGACTTTGGTGCGTACAAGAGAAAGAAATTCTTAAGTGATGTTAATTGTTACCATTAGGATGATCATTTTCCTTACAAGAAAGGTTTGACTGGTTTGTTTAGAATATGCATAGCTGAGGAAGAAGTGAAAGGAGCTTTGGAGTATTATCATGGGTCTACATATGGAGGACACTTTGCAACATTCCAAATTTTTCATAAGATTTTACAAGTTGGTCTTTGGTGGCCAATGATGTTTAAAGACACACACATCGTTTCATTTCTATGTGTGACCCTTGTCAAAGGGCCGGCAGCATTGGAAAGAGGAATGAAATGCCTCAAAATCCAATTCTGGAAGTTGAATTGTTTGATGTTTGGGGTATTGATTTTATGGGGCCTTTCAACCCTACATCATTCAAAAACAGTTATATCCTGGTAGTTGTTGACTATGTCTCAAAATGGATTGAGGCCATCTCATGTCCAACCAACGATGCGAAAGTAGTTCTGAAGTTGTTCAAAAGTGTGATTTTTCCAAGGTTTGGAATTCCGAAGGTAGTCATAAGTGATGGGGGATCTCATTCATAAACAAGTTGTTTGATAATCTATTAAGGAAGCATGGAGTGAAGCACAAAGTGGCAACACCTTATCATCTCCAAACAAGTGGGCAAGTTGAAGTTTCCAACAAACAAATCAAGGCTGTTAGATAATGATGATATAATTAGAGATATATTCTTGTTTAGTTTAGTTTGTTAAGATACTTGTATACTCTATATATTGTGATATCTTTAATGAATAACAATAGGAGATTTTCCAACTTACATGGTATCAGAAGCGTTTCTTTCGCTCCGCTCTTGATTTCGCTCTCTTTGCCTTTTCTCCCCTTCTCTTCTCTCCATTCTTCTTCTTCTTCTTTAAATTTTTCACCATGGTTGATTCAAATGATAAGCCTTTCACTATCTCCCAAATCAAAGCTTATATCCCTATTACTCTCGACATGACCAAGCTAAACTATCAACTATGTAAAGAACTTTTTGAGAATCACTGTACATGTTTTGGTGTTCTCGGTCATCTTTATGGCACATCTCTCCCGACATCGGACACCGAAAAACAATGGAAGGAACAAGATGGTCTTGTCAAGATGTAGATTTACGGCACCATCACTGAATCTATTCTTGACACGGTCATCCCAACCAAATGCACGGCTCGCGATCTCTGGTTATAGATTGCAAATCTGTTTCGCGATAATAAAGAGACTCGAGCGTTGCATATTAAAAGTGAATTGCATACCACTATTATCGGTGATCTCACAGTTCACGACTACTACAAGAAACTCAAATCTTTATCGGATCTACTCACTAATTTGGATTCACCAATTTCTGAGAAATTTGATAGTATAATTAATGTCATTAAACACGAGTCTCCTTTTCCTAGTTTTCTTGAAGCTCGTTCAATGCTTGGAATGGAAGAAGATCGGCTCAAAAAACAAGTCAAGCACAAATCTTCATCCTCCTATGATGTGTCCTCCTCTACCATCCTCTACTCTGAATCTGATCATCGTCAGCAACCTCGTGCTCACACCAATGATCGACAAATTAACAACAATGGATCATCTCATGGCAACAGAGGATGTGGTCGTGGTGGCCGCAATAACAGAGGACGTGGACGGTTTGGTAATCATTGGCAATCTAATTTCTTCACACCTTATTGGAAAATGGGGTCCAATATGCTCCTTCTCCTTTCTTTGCCTCAACAAACTCCTCAGCTTTTCCAATGTATCCTCACCAGCAGCAACAAATGGTCCAACCGGGTATGTTGGGTCGTCATTCTTCACATGTCAACAGTGAAGCTCATGTCACTCATGTTGCACCTTGTGTCACACAGCCAGCTGCACCTCACACTTACCTGCCTGATAATATCACTCATGCGTTCAACACGATGAGTATTCAATATCCAAGTGATGCGATGTGGTACATGGACTCAGGGGCAACCAATCACATCACGTCTTCACCAGGTACTCTTTGAACTGTGTTTAATTCAAGTATTATACCTTATATCATTGTTGACAATGGTTCTTGTGCTCCTGTTACAATGATGGGTCAAAGCATTTTACCTTCTTCCTCTCGATCTTTTGACTTCATAATGTTCTTGTTTGTCCTTCTATTATCAAAAATTTGATCTCTGTCCGTAAGTTTGTTACTAATAATTTTTGTTCTCTTGATTTTGACCCTTTTGGCTTTACTATTAAGGATCTTCACAACAATAGACCTCTTCGCTGATGTAACAGCTTTGAACCTCTTTACACATTCAACTCATCTTCATCGAAATAATCACCTACTATTCTTGCTGCTATCTCCTATGATGCTTCTCTCTGGCACCGAAGACTCGGCCACCCCAATGACCAAGTTCTTCACCGTGTCCTTTCCTCTATCTCTATTTCAGTTAATAAGGTTGACTTGACAAAATTGTGTCAAGCATGCCAGTTAGGTAAACATATCAGATTACCATTTTCCTCTTCAAGTAATTTAGTCTCTCGGCCTTTTCAAATTATTCACAGTGACATTTGGAATTCTCCTATTTTAAGTATTAGTTGATTCAAATATTATCTATTATTTCTTGATCAAATTACACATTTCATTTGGGTCTTTCCTCTTCATCGTAAAAGTGACACCTTTGACAAATATTATGCATTTTCCAAATATGTGCAGACTCAATTTAATTGCACAATTCAATCCCTTCAATGTGAAAATGGCGGAGAGTATGACAATCGTGTATTTAAAGAGTTTCTATCTACTCAAGGTACTCAATTCCGTTTCTCGTGCCCGCATAACTCTAAAAAAATAGGCGTGCCGAACGAATGCTTCGCACAATCAATAATCTCGTTCGTTCGCTTCCGTTTCAAGCCGGCTTACCGAACCAGTTATGGGTCGAAGCTATTTACACTGCCACTCACACTCTTAATTTGCCCCCATCTACGGTGATCGACAATCATATTCCATTCACGGACTGTTTAACATGATGCCATGCTACTTTCATCTTCGTGTATTCGGGTGTTTATGCTACCCGAATCTATCTTCTACGGTGGCGCATAAACTTGAAGCTTGATCCAAGCCTTGCGTCTTCCTTGGCTACCCGACTGATCATCAAGGTTAATCGGTGTCTCGACTTGTCTATGCATCGTGTCATACTCTCCCGCCATGTCATATTTGATGAGTCCGTTTTTCCGTTTCTGACATCTTCACCTCTCGTTGTAAGCTCCTTTTTATCTCTTGTTTTCTCCCCTCCATCACCTATTCCTCGTATTTTGTCACCTCCTATTGTTTCTTTTCCAATCACAGAGCATGAACCAACTCCCGTCGCTCACTTGATGGTTTCTCGTAGTAAAAGTGGTATTGTCAAACCATGTCATCCATTGTGCCTTCATTCTGATGCCACAATTTCTCCTTTGCCTAGATCTCATTTACAGGCAGCTAAAGATATAAATTGGCACAAAGGAATGATAGAAGAATATAATGCTTTAATTAAACACGGTACGTGGAGCCTAGTTCCACGACCGAAAGCTACTAACGTTATTCGTTCTCTTTGGTTGTTTAGGCAAAAATTTAATGCAGATGGTACTCTTTCGCGCTATAAGGCACGTCTTGTGGCAAACGGGAAATCACAACAACCAAGTTTTGATTGTGATGAAACATTCAGTCTCGTTTTCAAACTAGCTACTATCCGCACAGTTTTAAGCATTTCAATGTCTCGAGATTGGCTTCTACATCAACTAGATGTTAAGAATGCATTTCTTCATGGCGGCCTTCAAGAGACGGTGTATATGCACCAATTTTTGAGGTTTGTTGATCCTACGAAACCCAATCATGTCTGTCTCCTTAAGCGGTCTTTATATGGTCTCAAACAGGCACCTAGGACTTGGTACACTCGATTTGCATTGTATGCTAAGAAGATTGGGTTCAAGCAAAGCAAGTATGATGCTTCCCTTTTCATTCTCAATCACCATACAGATGTTGCCTATCTCTTATTATATGTGGACGATAACATTTTTACCGCATCAAGCTCTACACTTCTTTGTCGCATCATTAGTCAACGAAGCTCAGAATTTGAGATTACATACCTTGGTCATTTGCATCATTTCTTAAGGATCTCAGTTCAACGTCAAGAACATGGTCTGTTTCTTCATCAAAGAAATTATGCAGCTGACATATTACAAAGAGCAAGCATGAAAAAATTGCAATCCTTGCAAAACACCTCTTGATACAAAGACAAAACTCTCAGCTACAGATGGGCCTCTTGTCTCCGACACAAATCTTTATAGAAGCTTAGCAGGTGCCATTCAGTATCTCACGTTTACTCGCTTGACATTGCCTTTGCCGTTCAACAGATATGTATTTTTATGCATGATCCACGTGACTCACATCTCCATGCCTTAAAACATATTCTACGTTATATTAAAGGAAGGATAGGACATGGCTTACGTCTTTATCGTTCTACATAGAAGTTTGGTCGCATACACCGAAGACAGTTATTGTGTTTTCTTGGGTGATAATTTGGTGTCATGGTCGTCCAAACGTCAGCCAACAATTTCTCAATTAAGTGCCGAAGCTAAGTACCGTGGTGTTGCTAATGTTGTTTCTGAAGCTACCGGTCTACATACACTTCTTCAAGAAATGCAGATTCCACTACCCAAAGCAACAATTGCGTATTGTGATAATATCTCAGCCATATATCTCTCTTCAATTCCGGTTCAACATCAACGAACAAAGCATGTAGAGACTGATATACATTTTGTTTGCGAAAAGGTCGATATTGGTCATGTCCGAGTCTTGCATGTGCCTACCTCACGCCAATTTGCTGATGTGTTTACGAAGGGATTGATAACGTCCCTTTTACTTTATTTTCGGCACAATCTAAGTGTTCGATCTTCTGTCGCTTCGACTGATGGGGAGTGTTAGATAATGATGATACAATTAGAGATATATTCTTGTTTAGTTTAGTATATATCATAGAGTTTGTTACGATACTTGTACACTCTATATATTGTGATATCTTTAATGAATAACAAGAGGAGATTTCCCAACTTACAAAGGCCGTTCAGGCGAAGGTTGTAGGAACTTCAAGGAGGGATTAGTCAACCAAGCTTGATGATACATTTTGGGCCTATATAACAGCTTTTACGACACCAATAGGACGCACTCTGTTCCATCTTCTCTATGGGAAATCCTGCCACTTGCTGATGGAGATCGAATACAAATCAATTTGGTCAACTAAACTTCTGAATTTCGACATCAAAACCGCTCAAGAAATAAGAGAAATGAATCTGCATGAACTTGAGGAAATCAGACTTGAAGCTTATGAAATTTCTAAGATCTACAAAGAAAGAACCAAGGCATTCCATGACAAGAATATTTTGGTAAAAGAATTTAAGACTGGTGATCAAGTGTTGCTGTTCAATTCAAGACTCAAGTTATATCCAGGAAAGTTGAAGTCAAAATGGTCCGGTCTGTTTATGATCGAGGAAGTCTTACCTTATGGGCAGTCACCTTGATTTCAAAGGCTAGAGATAAGTTCACGGTGAATGGGCATAGGATCAAGCCTTATCTAGCCGATAGAGTCATTTCATAAGAGACATCAGATCTCCTTGGGGAACCGTCGCAAGGTCAATAAAACTTAAAAAGGAGTCAAGCTTAGTGACTTATAACAAGCCCATTTGGAAAGGAAACTCATGGTATCCATTGTACATATACTTAAAACAAGCTTGTTTGGGAGGGAATCCTATGGAAGCCCGTTAGATGCATATGCATATAAGTTAGTTTAGCATACATTTTCATTGCATTCTATCTCATTAGATTTTGGAAGTGGAGGAATCAAAAGCGTGAATCATGGAACCCAAAAGACTCAAGAAAAAGCAAGAATGGAGTTGGATCGGTTATGTGCATCATTCGAATCAAACTGATGCGAAGAATCAGAGGATTCAAAGAGCTGGATCGGTCACATGGATCGATTGACCCAAACCGATCCAATAATTAGCAAAAACCCGAGGCCTAGATCGGTTTGGCGTATCGGTTTGGCGGATCGGTTCAGCCAAGCCAATCCCATGAAATTTTAGTCAAAATGTTGAATCCTTTTATCATAAACCAACTTGATAAATTGGTTAACCCAATTATTTTAGGTTAAAGCAATTACATTTCAAAGACACTATAAAAGACTTTTAGACCTAATTTTTAGAGGCCAAATTTTATTTGTTCTAAGTTCTTTTCTTTTTAAGAACATCTTTGTATACATTTGAAGTTTAGTTTTATCTTGAAGTTAGATCTTTACTCTAATTGTTAATCTTCTTCTATTTTATGTTTCTAATCATGATTCTACGCATTTTCATCATTAGAACTTGTGTTTTATCAATGGTTAGTGAGTAGTTCATCTCTAAGCAAATGGGTAAGATAGATTAATAGTGATTGGGTGATTGAATATGATGCTTAGGGGTTTAATAGCTTATATATTCACTCAATAGGTGTTTTTAATGTTGAATTTGTCTTGGCCATTCAAGTTTAGATCATAGGTGAATTGTTCGTGAAATGTGCTCGATGAAATTCATGAACCGACTATTGTTTGCTAAATGACGCTATCCAAGATATTGTTTTAGCTCGTTTAGTGGTTTATAATTAGATCTTCTTGCCTTTTATTGTGTAATTATCCAAGAGATTATTTTTAGTTGCATGATTAAGAGAGATTAGTTTCACGAGAATGAATTAGTCTAATTAAGGAAATTTTAGGCCAAGGATTAACACTGGAATGTGAGTAGTAGCATTATAGAATGTTACTTGATCGCCCAAATCAATTAACTTTGCCCATTTGCTTAGTCTTTTAATTTGATATGCATTTTCATTTTTTGTTGACTTTTCTTGATTATTGTTAAATTTTATGTATTTGACTTTTTATTGACTTTTTGTATAATATACTTTAAATCACCAATTATATTATAGTTTAGACTAAATTGGATTCTCATAGGTTTTAGTATGTTAATCACTTTGGATTGGATTAATAACCTATTGTACTATAATGACTATGATAGTACATAGGAATTGAAGTACTTCTACACGATAAAACCGTATGATCAATAACACATACACACAATCTTTATATATAT